>MU225976.1:810358-851825 GCA_018584345.1 Thuja plicata
TTCAATACAAACTTCAATTAAATGTAAAGTAGGTTTAAGGGAATTAAGGGAATTAACATTAAAACACACATCCCCTTTTTCACCCTTCACAACAAAGTGGTGGAGATCCCTTTTTCCATCTTCACATCAACAAAACAAACAAGATATACATTGTTGAATGCATTGTTTTGTTCTAACATATTCTCCCCCTTTTTTCATCAAGGACAAAGGTGCATTCAGTCAAATAATACTACAAGTTGTCAAATATAGCTATGTATGCTTGCTTTTTTGTACTCAAAGTAGTATTCCATATTGTTTTCAAATGTGTAAGGGCAATAGTCTGACCAATAATATTTCCTGACAGATCTTCTAATCCTTCCAGTGTAGTTGGTTTAGGTTTCCCAATCAAATACTTAGCATGCTTAACACTCACTAACATAAGATCAAACGTAGGGGCTAAAAATGAATTCAAATCAATTAAAGTGTTCACATTTTGCACATACTCATTCTAAACTTGTTTTAACTTTCCTCCTATCTCTTTGACTTTGGCTGTATAGACTGTAGCATTGCTAGAAGTTGCATTATACTTCTCAATTGTATCATTTAATTCCTTCTAAACTTCTTCTCCCTTCTTATCTGTATTACTTGTGAACTCATATAGTTTTGACACTTTTGTCAATATGTCATCAACAAATTTCAGATTACCTCTTGTATGCTCATCTTCTTTCTACAAATTTTCTTTGTATGTTGCAATCTTAGCCTTTACCTTCTCCATCCTTTGCTTCTCATAGACAACTTCACCTATTAACATTGAAATTTTATCCAGAAATGATATGTCCTGCAGTATTGCCTTCTCTAATTTATCCATTTGATCAATGACATTTTACTGTTCATCTATCTTAGCATCAGGCAATAAGGTGTGAAATATTTTATTTGTTGTCTTGAGTACTCTTCCCTTTTTCTTCTTCAATATGTCCTTGTTCTTCTCAACTTGTACTTTCAAATTTTATAATAGTACCATCATCTCCTTAGGACTCAATAATTTGAAATCTACATTATCTATGTCTATCTCTTCAATGGCTTCCTCTTCCTCAGATACTTTGGGAATTTTAATACTTGCTCTTCTCTTCTTCTTTTCTAACTCAACAAGCTCCAATTTTCTTTTAATATGTTGCTCTTCTGTTGTTGGAGTTGTCTGAACATTGGTAGGAGTGATCAATTGTGTAGCTGAATGTGTGGTAGTGGGAGTAACTGTGACTCTAGGTGATCTATTTACTTCCTCATAAGGTATATCATCAATAACTACCTTATCCTTCTCTTTCTCCTCTGATTTCTACTCTTATTGCTTCTCTATTTCCTCAACTTGTGTAGGAATGGCCTTAAGAACTTGCTCAGTTATCTCCAGTGGTTCAAGAATTTCTACCTTATCTTGGTCTAATTTCTCTTCTGCTTCCTCATCAGAATGCTCAAGTTCCTCACCTTCTTATTCTACATCATCTTCCTCTACTTCATCACCTTCCTCTTGGGCTTTCTCAGATCTTTTAATGAACTTCTTCCAAATCTTAATTGTATCTTCATGTAGACCATGTGTTTCCCCCAACATAATTCTAGTAACTCTGCTCTTGATAGGGAAATCATACTTATGTAACTCAACAAAATACTTAATCTCACTAACATTTAATCCAGTATTGCATTCCATCAGTGCCTTCTCTTGTACTTCATTATCAATACTTAAGGTTGTCTTTCATCTCCCATTTATTATATCAAAAAAAATATCAGAATTATCACCTCTAAGTTCATTAGGGTTTTTATTAAACTTCTTCATGCTCTTAATGATTTCATCTTCAATTCTTCTCTTAATTTCATCACTATGACATAACTCACACTTCCTAGAAACTCCACTTAATCCTCCAAGAATCTCAATGTTATGCATAAATTCATCTATAAAAATGCCTTTAGAGGTTATACCTTTTTTCTTTACTTATTTCACTTCCTTGTCTAAAGGGGTGTCCTCACCATCATCCTTTATTTCTTTAGCCTTGGTAGATGCAGATTGAGTGCCTTCAGCTACTCTTGCTAGTGTTCTCCTTGTAGACATCAGAGATGTGGTTTTTGTAGGAGTCTTCTTTGTTTGCTGCTTTCCCTTTCTCATGTATGTTTTCTTAGGTGTTTCTTCTACTTCTTCTACCGGTTATGTAGATGATATTGTAGGAGTCTCTTGTGTTGCATGTGAGGTAGAGCTTTCTCCTCCAAAATTAGCTTATAAATTTGTTAACATTCTTCTTGTCTTTCTTTCTATTATAGGCTTTTTGAGTTCAAGCTTAATTCTAGAGCTTGCTTCTTCAAATGTTCCAAACCTTTTCTCAGTGTCATCTTATATGTTCTTACTCAACAACACCTCTACATATCTGTCTATTTCATCTTCATAAATCTCATAACCCATTGCAGGGATCCAGAATGTTCTGGGTACAACAGGTTGAAGTATACAGGTGCTTGAGTCAAGTAAGAAACATATATCATCCTTATACTTGTAAACTATACTAGGTGGTATTCTCCATTTCTTATGTATAGAAATTTGATTTTTTTTTAAATATCCCCACATATGAGTGTCAAGTTGATATCCTAGTTCCTTAACATAATCAGAGATCTGTGCTACCACATGTCTATCTTCCTTCCATTCAACATTGCCTTTTCCAAGGAAATACTTTTGAAAATAAAAGAAAATATTTACAAGTAATGACCCATAGTTTAATGACTTTTTCTTATCATTTGAGATCTTTTCCCTATTGACAACCATCTGATCAGCTATAAAATCACACAGGTTGTAAAGTACATTCTCACTCACCATTTTGTATGTAGCATGAACTGCTCCATGGGGAATGTTGTTGTGTCTTCTTGATTGGTAGACTTTGTAACCAACAACCATTGCTGCAAATATCACACAATCATTAGGTATATCCATCACAATCATGGCTCTATGGCCTCTTTGTGATTTTTTCAATTCTGCAACCACATCTCCAGAAATTTGTCTCAAGGTTAGTGACTCACTAATTGCGTTGAAACCTATAACTCTTCTGATTACTTCACTAGTGATTATATGGTTCTCATTGAACCATAGGAATTGATCATGAAATATTCTCAGTACATATCTTTTCCAATCATCATGGAAACATGTAGGTAAATCAAGTGCATTCAGAATACTGCTATTCATGAGATGTGCATATTCGTTCTTCAAATTTCCAACTTCACAAAACTTCAAATATCCCTTAATGATATCGGCTTCTCCAAGTTCCTCCATCTTACAATGAATAAAACAACTTATGTCCTCTATGAACATAACTCCAAGTGGGATTGATGAAAATGCTCCAACTTCATCAACCTCAATGGCCTTCATAGGATGTAACCCCAGTTGCAGTCCCAACTCCTCAACATGTGCAATTAGGGTAGGAGTATTGATCATTTGTGCCATATCAAACTCTCCTTAACAAATGAAATCAAAAACTTAGTCTCAATCGATCAAATTCTTCACTTCAAACACTTTCTTTGTTCACGTAGGGTTTCACACTTTTTCACTCTTCAGATTCAACTAAACAGTCGCTCAGAATCAGTTCACACTTAGCTCATAAACAATTCTCGTGAAAGAAAAGTGTGCCAATGATCTCGATATATTTATTTGTAATTTCACTTGGGGTTTACCATTCATTCAAGTTACCATTACCTGTTCTAGCGGTTAACCAACTTACCATTCACTCATTAAATACATAACTCTACCATTTTTTTTCTTCCAACAATAATACTCGCCAATGATTGTAACTTTTTCATAATACCATTAAAGGCAGATACAGTGACATCACCTTGCCTCTTATTATGCTAATTTGGATTAGTTATCACTAGTTTTAGTGGACCAGTTGATATGACATTTGTTTTCTTCCCCTTTAACTCAATTTCTTAACCTAGTTAGAAGGTGAACTCTCAACACTTGATGGTTGAGATCCTAATTCAGATGCATTTAATCCTCCTCCCTTCTTAACCCAAATTTTCTTCATATCACTTCTTACTACTTTAACATCCACAATCTTCTTTTCTTCATTCTGTGGTGACCGGTTCACAAGATTATTCCTGCAATCTTTGGCTAGATGATCCATTCTATTACATGCATAACATATCATGCCAGTTGACCTCCATGGTCCATGGTGATTTCTCAAATATATTCTTCTATAGTTTTCTTCTATATGTCCATGAATTTCACAGCTTGCACAAATTACACTAGATTGTTGTTTTCTACCACTAGTGTTCACCGGTGGTCTAGATGATCTACAATAGTTCAATGCTGACCTACAGTCTATGGATTTATGTCCATACTTATTGTAGCTGTAACAATATCCCTCAAACCTTTCTCCATACTTAGCATTAGGACCACATTCACTTTCTCTATGTCCATATTGATTACAGTTGTAGAAATAACCATTAAAAGATTGAGTTTTAGGACTTACCAGCCTATATCTGCAAACATTTGATGTGTGGCCTGGCTTTCCATAGTTGTAGCATGTAGGATTTGATGCTTTCCTCTCTTGATTACTGACAGGTGACTTGGTTTCATCATGTTTCTCCTTGGTCTTTGATGATTCTCCAGTTTCCTGTGTACTCCTTCCAGTGTACCCTAATATGGATGTATCATTAGGTCTCCTTTGTTGATTAACCTGTTCAAGAATTTTAGAGTATTATCATGTCCTTTCTTAAGTTTTTCGTATGCCTCTCTTTTCTTCTTAAGTTGTTCCTGTGCTTGTTTTTATTCACTCTTCAACACTTCATTTTCATCTCTTACTCTTTCATTCACTTCTCTCAAGGTTTCATTTTCAATGACTATTTCTTCATTTTCTTCAAGTGCATCTTGCAATTGTTCATCCATTATAGCATTATCTCTATTGGTATCATACTATTACTCTTCATTTATTTTCATTTTTTCTTCAAGTTCTTTTCTTGCAACCTCTACAACTCTTTTATGTTCAATATTTTCATGCATAGCTACTTATTGACCTTGAAATTCATTTTTGATATATGCTAGTTCTTTTGTCAGTTTTTCATTTTCCTTCATGACTTTGTCTAGGGCTTCATGAGCTTCATCAGACTTACTTCCTTTTGATAGTTCATTATAATAGTCTTCTGTATCTTTTAAGTTTTCAGCCAACTTGTTTCTTATAGAAATAGATTTCCTTAATATTTCTATCAAATCTTCAATTACTTGCTCAGGAGTTTTTCCTCTTTCCATAGTGCTCAACTCAATACCTTTTACTCAAGTTGTTAAACTTTCCTTCATAGTACCACAACTCAGATACAATTTTTTGGGTATAAGCACTAAGTAATATACTGAGAGGGGGGGTGAATGAGTATAGACACCAATTCAACTTTTAAGACTAATTTTGAACATCGATAACAAACAAAACTGAAAATTGATTCAATATGAATTAACCATTATTGTTGAACACAATCATAACTATAAAACAATAAATGAAACCAAAACATCACAACCATAGACATATGTGACACAATGATTTTGGTATCTTGGAAACCCTTATAAGAGGGAAAAACCACGGTGGGGATGGTACCCAAAAACTTCACTAGTGTAGTATAAAAGGTGCCCTGTGAAAGGCTTACAAAAACTCTTTTTGAGAGTTATACATCTTGTTACATATGCCTAGTACACTATTAGATGTACAACAAGATCTTTAAAATTCTACCTCATGTGAGGATTAAAATCTACAATCTAGAGATTCACCTTGTGAAATGATTTATAAACAAAGACCTGTAAGAGTCTACCTTCTTAAAGGATTTAGCTTGCTACAATTGTCATAGAACAACAAGTGATTGATATGAAATAACACTTCTTTCTTGTAAGATCCTTTAGGTTATGTATCTTCTCAACCTTTCATTCAATATGTGACTTAAAACTCTCCTTCAAGTCTTTTCACAATCTCCTATACCAGTTGTTGATTGATCTGACAATAGTTTCTCTGTATTAATCTCTCTCTCTCTCTCTCTCTCTCTCTCTCTCTCTCTCAATCTCACTTTTATTCATCTCCATCTCACATATAATATTTTGTTTGATGATTACTATTTTTTCTTCTTAATCAACACCATTGGTTTTGCCGCTTAATCAACACCATTGATTTTGAACTTTCTTTTAGGTCACTTGGCACATTAGGTTTTATTTCTTATAGAATGTTCCAAATCATTGTTAACCTTACACAAAATCATCCATCTAATCAAACCAATAGAATCTCAAAAATTCAAATAACAACTCAACAAACTTCACCTCGATATCTATATTGATTTATCGTTTAGTCATCAAGAAAATAGTATTGCAAAGTTTATTCCAAAATACTGATAAATCGTTCAAATTTGAATAATACTTTACCATTGTAAGAATTGGTTGATTTAGGCATCTCTAAAATATCATTATACAATATCTTGCAAAACCGCTTCTCATAATACTTAGATCTCAATATAAGTTCACGGGATTTCCATCATGTTGTTGTTGTCTACCTTAGTTGATTAGTGTTCCATTAGATTCTTCATTACCGGTCATGGTCAGTTGCGGGGATAGATTATTTAGTATGTTTGACCATCAATGAAAACATTTTATCAGACATTTATCAATGTTTATCATCTTTTCCAGTTAGGCAATCAATGCCAACAACTATTCGTTCACCAAAATGATTGCCTTCACCATAAAATCAGCCTTACAAAGGTATCATGAAACTTCTCTGTATATGAATGTATTCTCACTAATTTGAACATATTTATAGCATCTTCATTCTGATTATGGACTATCTGACAACAACATTATATCTTTGATCTACCTTTCATATTCACTATATATTAGTATAAGGGAGTTGTACCTTTAAATTGAGAGATCAAATTGTTTGGCAATTTGTTCAACTATTGCTAAAAAGAGAGGCTTTAAAGGGTATGTCATTTTTTAAATTTAAAAAGCTATTCCATTAACCAAAAAACCTTTAGATTTTCTGATTGATGATTGCATTGACTAGAAATAGAGCTTTCATCTTTCTCGAATCCAGGACCTTGTGTGTTACCTTTCATCCTCTAACTTTCAAGTACTGCATCAAGCTTAGTTGAGATAATCGTGAACTTCTCCTTGTACTCATTTTATATAGCAAGTTCATTCCTAAGAATTTCATTTTGTTTTTAATGTACTTACTCATTGTGTTTTGATTCTTCTAGGTCATGTTTCAATTGGCCAATCTCACAATTGAGTCTATGGCATTTATGAGATTTTTCTTTCAAGGGAGTGATGTTTTCTTTCCATCTCATGTTTTAGGACTTATTTGTCTTTTGCAATCTTCTCACATTCTTCTATCTTCTCCTTCAAGGCTTGATCATTATATGTGCTTCATTTTTGCTTAATGTGCTCACAAAGTTCATTGCTCTTATCCATAAATTTTTTCAACAGCCCTTTCAATGTCTGAATGAAAATTTCAACGTCCTTAAGGCTCTTCCTCAACTCCATGACTTTATCTTCGGACTAATCAAGATCTTCAAGTGAAAAAAGGAGTTGTTGTTGAATACTGTCTGAATCCATTCAATCACTTGTCAGGATCTTCCTCCAGATGTTAGAATTTCTCTGAGGAACTAGGCTCTAATACCAATTATTGAATTTCAGGAACACTAAGAGGGGGTGGGTGAGTCAATGTTCTATACCTTTCAATTTTATTAACCTGGTTTATTATCCACTTAACACATATGAAGAAAAGAAAAATGCTAAAACATAATGCAAACATACACAACACCATAACACCAAGATTTTTATCGTGGAAACCTGCTCAATGGGAAAACCATAGTGGGGATGAACCCACAAATGAAAAATACTTTGTATAAGTATTATACCCTATTAGGAGTTTACAAAATGGAATGCATATGCAATCAGGCACACTACCTAGAGCTCACTACTCAAATACAAAAGAGGCTCACTGCCTATAAGATAATTACAATGTTATAATAAAGATTGATTTGAGAAACAACATCTACAAATTCCAAAATATAGTTCCAGTTAAGTACAGTATACTGATTTCATACACTTCATTAATCTTCTTTGATTCAGACCTCAAATCATTATCTTGCGCATGTGAAATTGTGCTTGATCACTATAATCGCCTTCTAAAAACAATCATCCATCCCAAAATGACCAAAACATATCATCCTTATATATCCACAACAATAAATTATATCGCTTATAGGTTGGCCTCAAGAACACTTAATAAAATAATGAAATGTTTACAATCAGTCAGCTAGATCTAACTGTAAACACCAATATGAACAAAAATAATCCAATGCACACTATCCCACAAGTTAGCCAATAACCCTTGATCACAAAAATAATCACCAAAATTCCTTCATTAGATCCACATAAGGATTTACTATACCAAACTATTGTTCTTCATTGTTAACCAAAAAACTACATAACCTTCTAACTTGCACACCCAATAAGGCCGAACCTCACAAATCTGGAATATGGTAGAATAGACATTCATAAATCTTCCCTTATATTTATGTCTAAAAATATTGAACTAAGAGTACGTACCTGACTAAATACCAAATATTGAATGTTCTTTTCTTCACCAGACTTAGCCAAATCTCCAAAATGACTTTCAGTTGGATCAAATTATATCATGCAGATGGGTGCACTGAGATGAGTTTCCATCAATGAAAACATCTAAGAATTTTTGCAGTGTATCTTGCCAACAAGAACATTGAGCACAAAATGTAAGACAATAAATTTTACTAAGTAATCTGACACCTTACTGTACTATTGAAGCTCATGTAGAGAATAAATGCCCATTAATTGTGTAATTTATAGGTTCACTCAGAGAATGAATACCCATTAACTATGGAACTAGAATGGTTCTCTTCTCTTGATGCACTAATCACTCTAGTCAATTGTCAAATAGAAGTAGTAGAGATTTGAGCTTTATTTCTATTTTTGTGCTATTGCACTTTTATTTCTTAGTTTGCTAGATTAATCTCAACAAAGTGTAATTCCTACTTTGATGTATCATTGTGCTTGCATTTATTTTAATCAAGTTAAAGATACAATAAGGTTAGCTAATGATTTGCATAGAAAATTTCAAAACTAAATTCTAGTCCATAAAAGAAAAGTCATGACAGGAAAGACTTTACAAACATATCAGTGCTATTTTTGAAAAAATGTATGCTTTACAAAAGAAGGAACATCAATTTCTAGATTATACCATTTTAAGAAATTAAAGTAGAAAAATGTTCCATTGTTAAATGTAGTTGACTATTTCATCATAATCCTCATATTCCTTTTCACTTTTGTCATCATCACTTTCACCCAATCCAGACCTCTGTGATGGTATAAGCATTTGTTGAGTCTCAGAAGCTAGATTAGTTTTTGCTGCATAAATTTCCCCTCTTTGTAACAATTCAAGAATCTCTTTTACAATATAGCTGGCAGGGATTTTCGCACTTTAGGTCCAAGTTTTTCTTCTTTTCGCTTCTCTAAAATCTAACAAGTCAATATATTTATCATGTTGAGTATAGGATTTTTTATTTGGAACTTCTGGACTAAAAATTTGTATTTTTAATCTAGGCAATGACTTTCTACCATCAGATGACTCTAGCTGGCTTGAATTCCCAAGGGATTTGAGAAAATTATCTGGTGAGATGGTTTTTCTAGTTAGAAGTAAGGAAGTTTGGACAAACAAATCTTCCAAGTATCTTTTCCAAACATTAAGCGAGGCCCAATAATATTGAATTCACTTTCATGAGTTTTCTTTTATATTCTTAATTCCTAAGAAATCAAATTTTTAATTTCTTACCTGACAAGACAACGAAAAGATAACATAGGAGGTATTATGAAAATTAAGTTGGCAACTGGTAAACTTGTTTAACTAAGAACAACACAATACTAAGATTTATTACTTAAGGTGGAATTCAATGTTGAAGTAAAATGTATTGATTGCAATCGTCACGCCCCGCCAGGGAACCCAAGAGGACAAGCCAACTAACTACTAAAATATGTGAATATTTTTTTTCAATGAAATATTACAAACTAATCTAAGTACTCACAGGTTCCCTAAAGCTTCTATACAATAAACATTATCTAATCTATTCATTTATCCATTAATATATTTGTAATGTACATTACAAGTTATCCATTAAGGCATTGATTGATTAATCTAAGCTTACTAATTCATTCCTTTACTTTTAACATTAAGTTCCAAGGATAATCCTACCATCATTCCTAACATATTTATGTGTGTCTATATGAGGTATCCTTTACTTAAAATTATGTAATTATGTATACTATTCATTCTCCCCCTATCTTTCATATCACTTTTCATTTAAGCATTCAAGTGAGAGACTAACAGTCATTAGATATTCAATACCCTATGTATTTTAATATTCCATATGCATTTAAGGCACATAGTAAACATAATCCAATATTTAATTCTATAGCTGTCTTATTTTATTGATTCATCATTTCATAATAATTTTTCCATGAACCTTACATCAAGACACAACGCATTCATTCATAAATACATCATTTCATACTAAGTCTAAGTTCATTTCTTGGACAACACAAAGTAATTAAAGAATCTTAAACAATTATCTTTTCATATTGATAACATATAATCTGTTCCCTTTCCTTTCACCTAGATCTAACCATTCCTTTATACATTGCTTTGAATTCATCTATATACATCATTTCATTATATACAATTATTTCCATACAAGAGCTTACAATTAAAATAATGCATATACATAAGTACATCTTTACATATACAATATAAAGTATTCAAAATTGAATATCTGGGGGGAACAAGAGAAATGAACATACATCTGACCATGAACAATACCTTGATAATATAAATATTAACTACCCAACCATGTGGATCCAAAAAAGAGTCCACTCCCCCATGCTAGGAGATAGAAACCAAGGTCTACGCAAGAAGGTAACAACTAGGATACTCCTAAGGTGATGATAACCCTTCCCAAATTATAACACAACTAAAAGCACAAGAAGATCACAAGTACCAAGAAAAACATTATCTACATTGGTAAGGACACTAAGATACAAGCTAGGTGAGTGCCATCGCAAAGCCCTCACCCATTAGGCTATCCTGTTACTAGCCACTCTGGGCCCTAGCCCCCAAGTAGGCACATGCAGAACCGAACACCTTTTGTGTAGACAAGGTCATTTGATCATGCCATCACAAAGGAACCTTCTCCCACTCCAATCCCTAGTCTATACTATCACTAGCGGCATGGGTGAGGCAAAAAATAATCTTGATTAGTGTGTAATTTCTCCATTCCCAGTACATTTATTTAGGTAATCACTTGATTAAATAACTCATCAGTGGGTTATCTTGGTACTAGCCACTTATGGCCTTGGTCCCTCACTGTGATCCACTCACCTAGTGTACTTAGGTTTCCTAACCCAGATAAAAGAATCAAAAGAAAACAAGGAATACACCATATATTATACATGAAATCAAAACGATTCCATAACATCAAATAATTGAGTTTAGGAAATCACTAGTTGTCCCAAACCTTCTGGACAACCCTAAACCAAAATCGGGTACTCAGATAGATAAAACACATCAAAATGCATCAAAAGGGATTCAAACAATATAATTACATCAATTATCTCTTTAAAACATAAATCATAACATCATAGTATCATTGGATTGGGTTTAGGAGATCACTGATTGTCCCTAGTCTACGGACAATCCTAAACCCTAATCTGAAATTCAAAAGGATTCAAAATGTATAAGGAGGAATAAAAATGAAGTATGAATGATATTAAACCATATTAAATGAAATAAAACATAAATTGAGTCAAAAATCAAACCCTAATAGCCTTTGGGTGGTGATAGGACCTTGGAAATCAATTTAACCCTAAAACTATCCACTGAAAGACCTGCGCACTTGGTGACCTAATCTGCGCACTTGGATGATATTATGTGAAATTTGTAAGAGGATATATGCACTTGGGCTCCTTTCTAAGCACATGGTCATGGGATATGTTCACTTGGGCCCCAGAGTTGTGCAGTTGGCTCTGTTCTTGCGCAGTTGACACAGAACAAGACAGTTTTGACAAGGTCACCTAAATGACTGTAACTGGGTAGTCTTTGGGAACCAGGCGTGGAATCTAAGGAAGACCCGTTTTATATCTCCTTGATTACCTTCTAGGAAAATATATTAGGACACACAAAACATCAGATCATCCTACGAAATTAAGCTAGAATAGAAACAGGTCCTAATGGAGAAAAAAGGAAATAACAACATGAAATGATTCCAAACTTATAAAACTTAATCCATAAGGTATAAAATACTTTAAAAATAATTAGTAACCATATTAAAAATCATGCAAAAAATATAATACATTTATTTAATAATCACAAATATTATCTCCTAGAATAAATAACAATGCAATGCGCGCACATAATACATGTTGACAGAGAAAAGTCTCTTTCAAGTATGGATCCTCCCTGTACTACTGCAAAGAAGGTAGAAGGAATAGAATTCCTAGATGATCAAAGATATTTCCAAACCATCACAATAAAATCCAAAAAAAATGAGACCAAGAGGCTCCACAACAACACAATAGCTCTCTCTCTCTCTCCCTGGAGTCTTCCATCCAATTCTCTGATCTCCAATCACATATAAATTTTATTCTAAAATTATCTCCCTAAAACTATCAGAGAAAATCATTCCCAAGGTTTTAACCTCTAACTCCCTCTCTGTATTTTTTCTTCCTTAAATCCTCATTCCCCCTCCTCTTAGGAACCATCCTCCCATAAGTATATTATAGGAGTGGTTACACGAGAAAATTCAAACTGTTGCAACCATTTGCAACCAATGGTTGGTTAATAGTTTAGAGGTTAATTATAAAATTATTCATCCATTGCAAGTTATTTGCATACAATATATTATTATTAACATTATTTAATTTATTTAAGTTAGTAAATATTAATGTAAATTATCTTTAGCACAAAGTATATATATTTACTATCTCTTAGTTTACTCTTTTTATTTATCCTGGCCAACATGGAATTCCTCTCTAGGTAAATATTTAATGATTAATAATTACTTAATATTTCCATATAGCCTTTATAATAATATTGTTTAATAAATTATAAATACATATAATTATTTAATTCCTATCTTTGTATATATACAAACATATGCATATGTGTGCACCCATATGCCTATGTGTACATATACCTATTTAATCATAATATTATAAGAAAACATCAATTTATGAATATACTTTGTAAAAATAATTATAAGTTATTTTAATACCATATTATATTACTTACTCATACTGGTTATCCTTCTATAAAAGATATAAAATTCAATCATAATAGAAAGAGAATTAGCACTCACAAAAACCTATACCCAAACAAGTCTTAAGGATCAATAGATCTAAAATCAATTTAAGACAACAAAGCTATCCAGATAACAAAAAAAATTACCATCATGACAAGGAAAACATATACAAAACTAACTCAAGAGTACCCAACCCAGGTGTAAAGGATCAAAACAAAGGACCAAGGGTAGGTTTATTCTTGTGAGAACTTGGTACTATCTTTATAACAACAATAATGATCAAGGATTTTGAGGCACGCTCAAACCTTTGAAGTCAGGTGAAGTCGATGTCTCGTACCTGCAAGCCTGCATCATAAAGCATAAATACATGTGCATAGATATACATATAAAATAAAGTATTGCAGACAGATGACTGAGATCAATACATCATGTGGACATCAGCTCTGTAAGTAACTATGACTTTGTCCCAAGTCATGAAAACACATCATATATATATATATATATATATATATATATATATATATATATATATAAAGCATGTGGAATCATCATAAATAGAAATAGAATCTTGAGCATTGGGTTAGTCTTCATAATCAAAACATATATAACCAAAAAGATATATTTTTCATATATCCATATGCACTGATAATAATAACCATAAATAAGTACATCAAAGTATTTGAGAAGTATAGCATCATCCACCTTACTTATTAATTATGTGGATTAGGTTGATTATTTCAAAGCATACACCATAAAGAGATTATCACATAAAGAGAGCATCAATAGAGACAATTAACTTAGCCTAGTCATCAATATCTAGGAGCACTACGTAAAATACATGATTCATCCAGAGTAAACTTAATAGAAGAAGGTATAGAAATCACTTATATATCCATCAAGCACACATCACATATCAACCTAAACTTAGACAGGTCTAAAAAGGTCTTCAACGCCGAAGTGGAGATAGACACACAATCCCTTAATATAGTATGTCTATCATTAGGGTTAAAAGGTACTAGATTATGAAACCATTAGAATGAACTATTGGAGTAGATCAGACAAGTATCACAAATATGTACGCACTAAGAGACGCATCTAAAGATCTTACCACATTCAAGAGAATTTAACAATAGAAGAAAACTTATTTTAGGGTTAGAGGGGTATGACATCCTTCCCCCTAAGATTCGACTTACTCTTGGAAGTCAGAAGTATAAAATGAACTATACATCACACGTAAGTTGTAAATTGTTATCCAACTAAGTAGCAATATTCCTACTCTAGAACCTTAATTTTATGATTGCACGCATAATTCTCTTATCAAGAATTTTGGTAAATCCTATCTTAATATAATTTAGTGTAAATTATTTAATTTCAAATAGTAAAATACTTTCAAAAGAATTTCGTATATAATTCTCATGCTTCATGCGCTAAGTTTTTCAACAAGATATTTAAAATTAGAGTATTAATTCAAAATTACTTTTATCAACTTGAAACTCCAAAGTATTCATGTTTACTTACTAACATAAATGTATTAGGAAAATGTGTATTTTACCAATTGAAATTATCACTTCCTTTCACAATATAAAAGTTCCTATCTATGGTAACTAGTATAAAAAGAAGGAATTTATTATAAATTTTCTATTTTTGAGACATAGCCTAACCCTATACAATACAACATGTGACTTTATTACAAATATGGTTCTAAAATTTGCATTCCTTACAAACTATGCATGTCAAACACAGAGGGTTATATAATATTTATATTTATTAGGTTCATGAAGAGATACATCAAACAATTGTTATTTACTTTTACAATCATGAAACTAAAACATTCTAGATACTCAAAACTTACCATTTGCATTAAAGAACGGTTTTATAAGAAATCTTTTAGAAGACATAAAACAACCTCTTTTAGCAAGTAAATAATATTATTTTTCATCAAGATTTAAGTATAGTTCCCATAACTTCAAGGACACATACATATTTTATAATATATATATTCTAAGCCTTCTTTCATAATAGTTGTAGTTGTGTGTGTATATTTTTGCACCTATTACCTGCAACACAACACTTCAATAAGTCATTTTGTTAGTGAGAAACAAGGGTTAATGGACATATTGAAACCCTAACATCGACCTATTGATTTCTAAATAGGATGAGTGTAGTAAATAACATAACAGCCCTCATATTATGTTAATACCAGTGACATAAACAACCTAGCATGAAAGATTCAAGTTTAAAACAACTTATTTAATTACTTAAGGATGCATATTAGTCTTAAAATGAGCATTATAACCATATAAGAAAGTAACTATGGAGTGTGCACATGAAGCTATGAAGGAATGGGTAGCATAACAATGCTTTGAGATACCTTCAAAATCTTGGCATAACAACACTACTATTCAAAATTTGAGGCTTATTATGAGCTCCAAATCCCTTCAATTTATAGAGGAATGGGAGTGAGAGAGAGGAGACAAGGTTCATTATTGGAGCCCTCTAAGGTCATTAATGAGGTGTAAAAGCCATTAATGCCTTGGGAATTAATAAGGGATGGGCAAGAGGGAATATCCATTAAGGGGTCATTAATGAAATTCATTTAAGAGGCATGGGAGGGAGTAAGGCTCAACTTGGCAAGTTGGTCCTTGGAGAAATCATGCTTGAGAAAGTTGACTTTCTCAAGTGGGTTGAGTTGTTAATCATTCCTTAATGGAATGTGATAATATTAGGAGGGGGTTTAGGATAGAATTAGAATTAGGATTAGATTAGCATGGGTGGAATAGGTTGGGATGGGTTAGAACCTAGGCTAGAAGTGGTTGAAATAGGTTAGGTTGGGGTTTAAGGGAATATAAATGAAATGAATTAAACTTATTTAATTCATTTAAAATATAGGAATTAATTATTTAAGTATTTCATTGCTTTTTAATGATCAATAGAACTATAGCCAATTTAATTAAATTAAGTAGGCTAGGGGAATAGGTTATTTTGCAAGTGAGCATTTGATTTAAGATTTATTTAATTCCTAGCAAATTAATCATTTTTAGCCATGTATTTGATTGATTTTGATTTTGGATAAAAGCAAATAATTTAGTGATTTGATCACTTTAAGAGATTAAATTGATTTCAAAATAATTATGTCAAGCAGTAACAGGGTCGTTTGGACATAATTGGGGGTATGATCATACTTAGGGAAAATAGGGTCTATAGTAGAGGCAAACCCAACCCAGGTGGTTACATTTGCCCCTCTTTGAATTAATGTGCAATGTAACGCCCTTCCAGGGAACTCAAGAGAGATTAACCTAGAACATGTCACTATGTGTGCTGAATAATTTTTTTTTAAAGTAAACATAAAGAAACATACAATCATACGGAAGCGATTACCATTTATACACATGTCTTACACTCACATAGATTACACGACTCAAGGGTCCCATGACGTTGAATTACTTAAAGAAAAACACAACTAACAATATAATAAAATATTCCATCTGATTAAATATAATAAGTACAACTTACATAACCATAATTACAATCCTCATGGATAACCATGAAACTACCATAAACTCACATCCACTGCACATGTCACAGGGTATGTGGTAATCACTCTAAACTACTTCCTATTACAATTTCCAGATTAGGTATCACATGCGATACACTAATGCAAGATTACAATAATGAAATTACATAATAAATGATGAAGGGACATAAAGATATCATCTGCAAAGAAACCATCAAGCACCTGGTACAAGGACATCGAATCTCAATGGATAAAGAATCACTACCACCCGTCTGTGTGGAACCACAAAGGTCCACCCCACCGTGTTGAGGAGATAACAACAGATCTCAATCGGATATCCAAAACCAACAAGGCATAACCACTAAGCAAGGGATCCTGATAGCTCTCTAATCCGGTGTACTAATCATCAAAGAAGGTAAGACTCACTAATCCAGAGGCAACTGACAACGTAGAAAATCTAGCATGTGTAAAGGAAGGTGTCATCATGTACGTCTAACCCTTAAGTTCAGCCCAGATAATCACAATGGATTTTGGCACCTAAGTGACCATACACGGAGCTAATGTCCTCTCATACTGACAAGGCTACTAACTATGTTAGGTACCTCGCGGGGCAACTAACATCTTTCCAACACCATCTTAGCCTATACTAGCACTTAAGCATGAGTGAGGATACATCTTATTAATCTATTTTATAATCTAAATATGTATTTAGTTATCACTTATTAAAGAAACTCCACAATAAGCAACCCAGTAGTCTCTTACGGACACGGAACTTATTGCAAGCCACCTCCTACTACACATCTAGATAACCTACCCTAGGCTCAAAGATCCTAACAAATATAGCATAGGTCACAACCCTAGTGTATCCCAATTCCAGTATCCCACATAATCAGGAACGGTCACATAAAGGTACACACATAGGTACATAATCAAAAGGGTCATCATGGTCAGTTTAGGGTAATATCTGACAACACATACACACCATGAAGTAACAGAAATAATAAACACACCCCCTCAGCCTCTGTATACATCCTAGGTTGTCTAATGTCCCAGATAACCACATAAACAAGCACAAGAGATCCATAAGATGCATAGAAATGAAAACGTCCTAAAGGACTTTAAAATGAGCATAAAGGATAACATTTACAGTTAACTCCACTAAGAATGTAACTTAACGTATAAATTCAGCAAGCGACAATTATCAAATTCAGTTAACTAACCTTCATATCTCTAATCCATAACACACATAATAAATCCAATATAATATAAAATTGTCATATTATAAATTAATTATAACATGCATTTAAAGGTACCATAGCTAAATACAATATAGATTAATTATCTATGAATTAACCATATTATATATTAAAAGCAACTATAATACAACTCAATTTACAAATTCATAACTACTAACACATTAAATCTAATAATGAGATTTATTAACTAAAAACAAAATAAAAGTTGTATATTAGTTAGCATTTAATAAATACATTAAGTAATTTCTTATTAAAAAAAACTTATTAATAAATTAAATTTATCAAAAAAAACCGAAACTAAATAAAGAAAAACATATTAAATAAATTCTATTTAAAAAAAAAAAAATCAAAAATAAAACACCACATTTGGGGGAGGAGACCCACGCGGGTTCCCCAACTCCCGCGCGTATAGCGCAATCCTCAAAGGACAGTGGGGGGGCCCGCAAGGTACCCACCCCCTGCGCAACTGCGCAATACCCCAAAGGGGTAGGGGGGACCATTGTCACCCTCCCCCATGCGCTGCAACATGCGTGTGGAAAGGTAAGGGGGGGAAGGTTGGTGGGGATGGGGTCCCACCACCCCTTCCTCCCATTCAATTATTTTTTTATTTTATTTTTTATAAATTCCAAACATGAAAAGCAACGCCTAGTCCCGTTTTTTTTTTTTGATTTATTTTTTTTATTATTAATTTTAGATATTCCGAAAACGAAAACAAAGAAAGGTAAAAGAGATTTTTTTTTTTTGTTTACCAGTCTGTATTTTTACAAAGAGTGGGTATATTTTTTTTTTATTTAATTTTTTTTTTCTTGCAAGCAATTACAAGGGTACTAATAATTTTCCTTTTTCCCTATAGTTTAGACTATAGACATGATTTAATTTTTATTTTTTTATAGGAGTTTAAGAAGAGATATGAATACGAAATTTGGACATGTCTGTACTATAATAGGGTATATATATAATTACGAAAATCATAGATCCAAGCTCCTCCAAAATTCTAAAAAACAACGAACATCAATTAATTATAAATTTAACTTCTTCTATAGTATAAACTATATCCAGGGTTTAATTTTTCATTTTCTAAGAGATCTAGAGGGAATTTCTTCCCAAAATTTTGACAGCATAACCCTACAATGCTAAGATTATAGAAAATGATAGAAATATAGATCTAGGGTTTCTAGAAACACCCAAAAATACAGAAAACATCCATAAGCCATTTTAAGACCAAATTTAAGGAACATGCACTAAAACATCACAGAAAACCTCTGATCTACGAAATTGAATCCATACAAGGCAAATGAAACCTACCTTTAATCCAATGCAAGAAACGGAAGTATATAGCTTGGAGAATGAAAGTAGATCTAAAACCCTCAAGCCCAATTCAACCATAGATCTGGCACAATGTAGATCCGAACACACACACACACAAGCAATAGAAAACTCTGAAACTTTGAATCAACCAAGATCCACAACCATCCACAATTCCTCAAAAACCCCCAAATCACCAAAAGCTCTCCAATTCTCAAAAAACCTGTTATGAGAGAATGAATGACCAATTCCCCCTAAAGAGATTCAAATTCCCCAAAACATGCAAAGGTGAATGACAACTCCTAAGTCAATCCCTAGTTTAACTCACTTCAAAATTGAAAGAAAATCCAAATTAATTAAATAAAATATGCTTTATTGCCACAACTCAGATTAGACTCCTAATTACAAGTTAAGATATTTTAAATTTGAAATACTTTTTCAACACAATTATGCACATGTAATTAATAAAATATTTAATTAAATAGATTAAATATTTATGTCACAATAATGCATGCAACCAAATATTTAATTATTTAATTAATCATATAAGCACATACCATATAGTTTTCAATTAAATATTTAATTAAATCAAAATATTCAAAATATTTCAATTTAATTAATTATTTAAAATAAACTTAGGATATAATTAAAACATTAATTCAACTATAATCCATTAATTCACTAAACATGGAAAATCACTCAATAATCCGAAAATCATCTGAAAACATAATCAAGCAATACATACACAAACTCAAAAGAGAGGGTATTTGAATTCTGTCAACCTAGACGAATCTGGATAAGGTAGTCATACTGAAACTCATCCCACATTAGGATGATTAGGCTTAGGTTAGGGTTTTGGACCTATATGTTACCTCCCCTCTTTACCATTGAGATGAATATTTATGGGCATGCTCACTCCTGCCAATTCAGGGAAGATGATGCCTTGTACCTGCAATCCTGTCATCAAAGAACACACATGTACATACATAATATAACATCACAATCAATGATAGGGATCGGTCAAATGTGTGGATCTTGCCGAATCAAGTAACTACGTCTCCGTCCTCTACCATAACAACATACAAACAGATACATACACATGATAACCATACACATGCAAGTATGGGGCAAGTACAAGATAATCAAAACATAAATCATCACATCCTAATAATAACCATAACATCATAAACAATAGTCACCATCAACTAAAATAATAGTAGCTCTCATGAAAGTAGCCTAAAATAATCTGGCCAATCAACTAAAACCAATGCCTAAAAGAGTATGGCATCACAAACTAAAAGCAAAACATGAGTGGGTATTACATGGGAGCAGTGCATTGATTCAAAGAAAGTTTTTGATTTTGACTTCAGAAAGATTGAGAATCTCATTCTTGGTTGTCGAATGAAATGCTGATGAGATCAGTCTCGCACTTGATCGAACTAAACTGATAGAATTGACCTTGAACTTGGTTTTTGTACAAAGGTCAATAAAATATTTTTAAAGATACCAATTTTGAACTTGGTTGTCATCCAAAGATTGATAATACTGATTCCGAACTTGGTTGTCATCCAAAATTTAGTAAGAAGCTACCAGGAGCTTAATAAGAATATTTTAAAATGAGGGGGCACAAGATATCCAACTTATGAGAACCAAAGCTTTCTATCTAATAGTTCTGACTTAGTCAAGAAAACTATTATGCCCCTAGTTTGTTTGATAACAAAGTTGTTTTAATGTTGTTTTGAGGAAAAACTTAATTGATGATAGTCTGATCATGCCCCCTCGAGAATGAAATCGAAGGAAAAGAATAAAATCCCTCAGTGAAAAGAACGTATCACTTGCAGGAAGCAGTTAGGGTAAGAAAGAATGGAGTAGAAGTGGAAAAAGATGGTGTGTTTAAAAATAAACACACTAGTTCCAAGTTAATTATGTAAAAATGTGAGTGATGAGACTGAGAAAATGATGTTAGACCAAGATTTATGATAAAATGTGCAGTATTGATAGATTTGTGGAACAAATAAAGCAAATCTGTAGTTTTCAGTACTGTCATAAAAATGGTACTATGTGGCGTAAAATATCTTAGGCACCTTCAATTTGGTTCCCGATTGACTAAAAAGAGAAAAGAAATGTAGTTGGAGTTGCCTGGGAGGAGTTTCAGAACTCCTAAATGGCTCAAAAGACTAATATAAGCCTCAAAATTTACCATTTCACTTTCCTCTATAGTAATTTTGAGAGCTCTACAGAGAAGATGGTAGTCCCTGTGAGGAAGCATCATTTCAAGATGAGCTGTTGACATCAGCGTCCAACCGACTACCCACCTCTGGTAAGTGCTCGTAAAACTACCTTGTGAATTTTACAAATTTCAATTTTATGCATTTTCATAGCTTTTACAGCCAGTTAAATTTTGGGTCGTATCTGGGATCCAGATTGCACCCTACAAAACCCGTGTCGCTTCTGGGATTTCCCGGATCACATTTGGTTTTTCCAAATTTTTGCATTGCATCCAGAATATCCTGGATCGCATCCTGTGTGCTTGTTTTTATCTTGTTTTTGTTTACATTTTATTTTGTGTCATACCATGTCCTTTCAAGATCATACCCTACATTTAGGGTCATATCCCTTATATTGGGGATCACACCCAGTATACTCCATCGCATCTGGTATATCCCAAATCGCATCCTATAAAAGAGATCACACCCTGTTTGTTTAGAATCACATCTCGTTTGTAGACTTAGGAAGTTTATCCATTTGACCTGTGTGTGTGTGTGTGTGTGTGTTGCAAACCTTGAATCACTTAGCTGATCAGGATTTTGCATCTCTATTATAGATAGAATACTGATGTCATCTTTATATGTGTCAAAAATAGGCATATTTTGAGGTAGTTTCTTTTAGAGGCACATATATGGGGCATGTTCTCACTTTGTCTGGACTGCTCTATGACAATGATCAGACTACAGTGATTTGATGTGGATTACATTCTTTGATAGGTTTACCTGAGATAGGGGTAAACTGAGGGTTGTTGACTACTCTTGCCGAGAGATGGCACTTAGAGCACAACACCTTCCACCTACTGATCGGGGAGATCACAGTGACTTTGGAGGATGTACAGTGGATACTCTGAGTCCCAATTATGGGTCATGAGGTGTGCTACGAGGCAACAGTAGTCTTAGCAATTGGAGAAGCTCACCGATACTTTCAGGATGACACAATTGATCACAAATATCTCTCATGGGATTATATGGTTGATCATTATGATTGATTATCCATGTACTTAGCAGGTATGATAGGTGGCATCCTGATGCCAGAAAGGGGTCAACATGGTTTTATGGTGGGCTAGGTAGATATACTAGAGCAGATGGTCACCCATAGATGGAGATTTGCATGGGGCAGCTGCATCCTAGCCCATATGTATCGGGAGCTTCATGAGATAGTTTATCATTATACCTGAAGCATGACTGTAGGTATATTGATTCTTCATATCTGGGCCTGGGCGCACATCCCTGTTACATGGCTGATTGTAGATAGACAACAAGCACCTGAGCAACCTTACGTATACATGTATGCAGGTCTCATTCAGCAGCCCCATCTGGGCAAGGTAGAGTATTGGTGACAGCTCTTTGATGATATGACCGAGGTCATTTGGCAACCATATTTAGATTGTGAGGAGTGGACCTCAGATGCATGGTAGGTACCTTTTTTATTTTAGAGTAGGTATCTCATAGGGAGGACCAGATATGTGATAGAGCAGTTCATTCATACCCAAGTGCTGAGAAAGTATGGCTGACAACAGGGTAGGATAGAGGATATTACTATTTATGCACAGATCTGAGATGAGGCACCATTGTGGGGTGCCCAGTTGAGATACAAGACTACGCATCAAGAGATTCATGATATGGTTGGAGTAGACTGGGATCTCCGCCTTGATGTGGCTAATGTAGGTGTTTTAGAAGGATATGCCATAGAGATGCGCTAGTACCCATTTCCTCGATTCACAGTGCCAAAGGATGTTATTCCTCGTATAGAGGAGCCTTTAGATTATGATCCTAATGACCATACTGTGAGAGGGAGGGGAGGAGCACAGAGAGATAGGGGAGGTGGCCGACATGGAGGTAAGGATGGAGGCCAAGATGGAGGGAGAGATGGGAGATGGCCTTCTCTTGATGATGGTGATGATGGTGGCGATGATAGGGGTGGTGGCGTAGGGGGTGGCCATGCAGAGGTTTATAGTGGGAGTGGGGAGGGTTGACGTACCCAATTTAGATTTGTTGCTCCTCAGATCGATCCTGGTCCATTACTTACAGGACAGTAGCAAAGGCAGTAGAGACAGCAGCCATAGAGACAACTAGATAGATCATAGGATAGGGCTTTAGGGTAGCATTCAGGTAGGGGATCTGGCAGAGATGGGGATTGTTTGACTCAGTGTGAGAAGGAGAGAGAGCAACTTAGAGCTTAGATTACAGAATTAGAGGCCAGAGCTACAGAAGCAAAGGATAGGGCTACAACAATAGAGTCCAGGATGTCACTATTAGATGCTTTTTTGGTTGATAGAGATGCACAGCTTGAGTAGCTCAGGATAGACCGACACATGCAGGCCTGCACAATGGTTCACCAGGGCCAGAGAGCCACTTATTATTATGTACTATATTATGCAGTAATTCTAGAGGGGCAGAGAGAAACATAATTTTCTCAGTTGGCTCAATAGTCAGAGGGGGCCATGCCTCCTCCTCCTCCTGTTGTACCTCCTCCTCCTCCTCCTCCTCCAGTTGTACCATATTATGTCATATTTTGTATTTCTGAGATCCTCTTTTTGTACATGACATATATATATCTGATTCATCCTATCTCACTGATACTCTTTATGTAGACTTGTGTCATATTTTGATCTATGGATCCTATTTTGAGAGATATATATGTGATGCACTTGGTCCTGATTCTGACATGTTTTATGATTTTTATGTTCTTTGGTAGGTGTGATAGAGGTGATTTGCACATGTGATTATATTTTGGTCCCGTGATGAGTTAGATTTAGATGATAATATCATTTTTGATTTGATCATTGATATAAATATTTTTTAAATGATACCTATGTGAAGATGCAAATGTATGTTTTTTATTTTCTTTATGCAATTAAAATGTATGGATGCACTTAGGATGTAAAAGTAAAAATGCAATACATGGATGCTTTGTTTTGGTATTTTCTTGTTGCTTCTTTTTATGAATGCAAAATGTATGCTATGGATGTGCAACGATATATATATCAGTAATATGGATGATGTAATTAACTTGATTTAGAAGAAGAAAAATTGAGTTAATTTGGAGCTCAAAATGCCTTTAATGCTTCTCCTTTCTTGTTTATATTCCATGCAATTGTCAAAAAAGGTAATGATATGAAGACTCTTAGGACTGTGTCACTGGTATGCAAATGTATATCTTTTTATCATCATTGGGAACTCTTTCAGAATGAATACCACCTGATAGTACAACCATCACTAATACCCCCTGATATTATGAAAGTATGAATACTATGTTTTATTGAAATGTCAGAAATAGACTTAGGCATTAAGGCATAGAAGCTAGGATAAAAAAAGTCACCTTCACTTTATTATATTAGATTCTGTGTAAGGCAAGATATTGAACCCACAATGACCTTGAAAATTCATATCCTTGGGTACATTATGCTTCGTATACCTTAACGAGAATCTAAATCAGAAAATAGACAAGGAGATTGTTTCAACCTCACCGCAGTTTACACATAACAAAGATCGAGATATATGCGGCTATCCACTCATAGTGGAAGCTCTTACCATAAACATCCAAGTTAGGTGAAATTTATAGGATCCTTTGAAACAATCACCATACACAAAAAACCAATAAAAATGTTATGCCCCATGTCCTTGCGACTCTTTGTTTTTGCGCAAACATCATTGAGTAACTAAGAAGGCATAAAAAATCATCAATTGTGAATCAAGCAAATAAAATGTATAATTACTTAGATGTCCCTAGTTCAAAATATCATCAGGACATGAAAGAATCATAATCAAACCAATATCAAACTATGTGTTTAAGTAGTACTTGTTCATTCATATGTCAAACACAATAAAGGTTCATCAATCAGAAAATTAGAACACAAGAAATATGGTGTTTCCATCCCTATGCATTGATAGGATAATCCATTCATGTTTGTGATCCAATATAGCCTTGTAGGAACTCAGTTAATGTAAATGTCATATCTAGATATGTGATGTTTGAAAAGACACCCTTGTTTTGAAAAGTGACATCATTTTGCATCTATCAAGAAACAGTGTGTTCATGAGGCAAACCATCCTAGAGAAACCTAGCAACCGCAACTTACCATGCCAGCAAAGATGCCCCCAGTGCAGAATGACTTATTCCTAAGACGTAAATGCAGATAAATCCCAAGCGAGGATAAGATAGTCATTTTAGGAAATGAAGTTAGCATTTGAGAATGGGTGAAATAATGAAGGCCTAGTATCAGTAGTGCTTTGATAGATGGAGTGCAGAACACAAGTGATGCTTGATTGCTAGGTTTTCACCACTTGGCAAGATCTTTTCTTTCTTTTTGCTACCAAGATGCCTGTTTTACTAGGTGCTCATCAAGGCACTTTTCTCTTTTTCAATTTTTTTGCTATTTTTTCTTTTTTGAATATCTTTGTAGTATCAAGGCACCTGTTTACCAGGTTTTCACCAAGGATACCCTTTTTTTCAGGACCTTTTCCATTATTTTTGGATTTCTTCAGGATCAATTTTCTGAATGTTTTTGGTATTTTGTAAAAAAAAATTATTGTACAGGCTCTGCTATCTGATCATCAAGCGTAGAACCACTTCAAATGTAGAGTGTTGATAGGATCTGGAAGATCGTCTCCTGTAGGTGCAGCTAGTTGATAAGCTCTAGTCCCAAAAATGGCAATGATAACATAAGGTCCCAACCAATTAGGTTCAAATTTTCCTTTCTACTCTCTGTTAGGCTGGTTCTTAGGATTCTCTTTTAAGACAAGATATCCCACTTCAAATTTGTGTGGTTTGACCTTCTTATTGTACCCCTTGGACATACGTGCTTGGTACACCTTTAGGTGATCAAATGCCTGTTGTCTACGCTCATCTAGTAGGTCCAAAGAATTCACCCTATCTATGCGGTACTACTCATTAGTAAAAAGACCTTGTAAATATATCCACAAAGATGGGATTTCAACCTCAATAGGTAGTACTACCTTAGCGCCATAGACTAGAGAAAATGGTATGGCTCCAGTTGGTGTTCTGATGCTTGTTTTGTAGGCCCATAGTGTCAGATTCAGTTGTAGATGTCAGTCTCTGCCAGACTTACTTACAGTTTAGTGTAGGATCTTGAGAATATTTGTATTGGATGCCTCAGACTGTCCATTACCTTGAGGGTAATAGATTGAGGAGCAATGTTGAGTGATATGGAACTATTCACAAAGGTCATCAATGTCTTGATTTTTAAATTGGCCCCCATTGTCTGTTATAATTGAAGAGGGTATCCCATATCTATAAATAATGTAGTTCACAATAAACATAGACACCAGTTTGCTAGTGGCTTTGATTAGCGGCACAACCTCGACCCACTTTGTGAAATACTCAGTGGCCGTAATGATGAACTTGTGTCCATTTGAAGATTTGGGATATATTTGTCCAACCAAGTCAAAGGCCCATTTCTGGAATGGCCAATGTGTTATGAAAGGTATAAGTTCTCTGGCAGGAGCATGGATAAGATTTCCATGTGTCTGGTATTTAAGATAGGTTTTTGAAAATTGAATAGCATCTCTCTCCATTGTAAGCCAGTAGTAGCCTACTCTGAGTAGTTTCTTTGCTAATGAAAATTTGTTTGAGTGTGATCCACATACACCTTCATGGACTTCTATTAAAGCACGGTCAGACTCTTCGAGTTATAAACACCTAAGAAGTGTACCATCGAGACCTCATTGATATAGGTTATTAGTTATGAGGACATAACGCAATGCTATCCTAATCTGGGATCTTTTCTCATTTCTAGATAGATTGTTAGGGATGGTTTGCTCAGAAAGGTAAGCAATGATATTGGCATACCAAGAATGGTCTAGGGAATTCAAAGAACATATGACTTGGTATTTAGGGGTATCAAAGGTAGGATAGGATATTTCTTCCACCAAGAAGTCATAGTGGAATTTATGTTCTTCCAGTTGTAACATAGATGCCAAGGTAGCCATAGCATCTGCAGCTTTATTCTCTGATCATGGTATCTTCTAGAAGGTGATGAAGACAAAGTAATTCTTTAGGTCATCAACCAGTTGCTTGTAGGGCATCAACTTCTCATATTTCATTTGTTACTCCTCATTGACCTGATTGATAATTAGTTGAGAGTCACCATACACGTGTAACTCTACAATCTTCCACTCCATAGCTAGCTTAAGACCGTTTACCAATGCTTCATATTCTAAAATATTATTGGTGCATGGAAACATCAATTTGTAAGATTTAGGAATCTTGTAACCTTGAGGAGTTATGAATAGGACCCCTGCTCCAGAGCCTTGTTGAGTGAATGAACCGTCAAAGTACATCTTCTAGGGATATTTAGTTAGGTGCATGATTGTTTTATCAGGGAATTCAATCATTAAAGGTTCATCATCCTAGAGTGGTGAATCAGCCAATTGATCTGCAAGGACCTGTCCTTTGATAGCTCTTCATTCTACATATTCAATGTCAAACTCACTTAAAATTAGGACCCATTTTTCCAAACATCCTGTTAATGATGTTCTTCTTAGGAGATATTTTAAAGGATATATCTTAGCAATGAACTTCACTATATGAGAGAGCATGTAGTGTCTCAATTTTTGTGATGCAAAGATGACTCCTAAGCATGATTTTTCAATAATGCTATAATTGAGCTTATAGGTGACTAGTGTTCTACTAATGTAGTAGATAGCTCTTTCTTTCTTTATTTCATCCTCTTGTGCTAGAAATAATCCTAAGGATGTAGTTGTAGCTGAAATGTATAGGAATAAGGGATTTCCATGAATAGGTGCCATAAGAATAGGAGGAGTAGCCAGGTATCCTTTCAATTCCTTGAAGTTTTCTTCACGGAGTTCATCCCATTTGAAGGTAACCCCTTGATGTAGTAATTTAGTAAAGGGTTGTGCCCTATTTGCAAGTTGGGACATGAATCTCCTGATGGACTGGAGTCTCCCTTGTAGTGTCCTCATTTGACTGATGTTGCATGGAGGAGCCATCTCTAGAATAGCTTTCACCTTTGCAGGATCTACCTCAATTCCCTTTGCTAAAACAATGAATCCTAGGAGCTTCCCTGATTGGACCCCAAAGGCACATTTCTTTGGGTTGATTCTGAGTTGGAAATTTTCCATATGATCCAATATCTTTCTTAAGTCATCAATGTGAATACCTCTTTCTTTTGATTTTTCCATTGTGTCGTCCATTGTGTCGTCCATGTTCTTATGCATCATGTCATGAAATATAATTGTCATGGCTCTTTGATACGTTGCACCGACATTCTTTAACCTAAATGGCATAACATTCTGGCAAAAGGTGCCCCATGTGCATGTAAATTCAGTTTCTCTTGATCCTCTGGGGTGATTTTGATTTGATTATAGCCCGAGAATCCATCCATTAATGAATGCATCTGGAAGCCTGCTGTGAGGTCTATGATCATGTCAATGTTAGGTAGAGGGAAGTAATCTTTTGGAAATGCTTTTTTTAAGTCTCTGAAGTCAATACACATCCTCATAGATTTATCAAATTTAGACATGGGAACCACATTGGAGATCCACCTTGCATAGGCAATGACTCTGATAAATCCAACTTTCAACAACTTCTCTAGCTCTACTTTTACTAATAATGCAACATGAGGATGCATTTTTCTAAGTTTTTGTTTCATGGGCTTGATCCCGGGAGCTATAGATAAGTGATGCATGATTAGATTAGGATCCAGTCCTAGCATATCGGTATAAGACCATGCAAATTTGATCTTCTTCTCCCTTGGGAACTCTGTAAACTGTGTCTTCTCTTCTTCAGACAAGGATTGTGCAGGATGTACTATTTGAGAATTTTCAATAGTGCCCAAATTTACTGGTTGTGTTGGTTCAATCAGTACTGAAGACCTTTCCTGAAAGTGTTCAGGGAGGATATCAAGAGTCTCATCCTTTAGCACCTTTGAGAGATTTTCACCATTGGATACATCTCTTCTCTTTACTATTTTGGGATCTAATCCTGCCACAAAGTGGTTTTCACCATCAGTCCTCTTTTTCTTTTTATTTTTTAGTTTTTGACTAAGAAATTTGATATCCTCCTGTCACATGTTCTTTCTCCTTGCATTGGTGGAAGAAGGATAAGTTTCACAAGCAATCAGATAGCAAGCTAGGGTATAGTCATTGGGAAAGTCAAATATAGGAGTAGAATTTGTGTTAGTCCAATCAATTAGGTCTGGAAGTACCAATGATAGGGAGTCAATCTCTGGGAAGGACAACATCACATTAGCATCAAAACCATTAACCAAAATGACATGGTCTGTTAAGTTAATTTCTTTAATATTTAGATCAATAAGAGTGAGATCATCGTAAAAAGGGTCGTTGTTAGCTATATGCAGACCAAAATCTAGTGACTCATCAGTAGAAATCTCATCATCATCTCTCTATAAAAGGAGGCTTCTTGCTTGTAGCCTATGAAATTCTTCTAAACTTATGTAATCACCGGTTTCTTCATCAATGATTGGGGGAAGGAACTCTTCTTCTACTTTAGGATTATCAGTGTCATTGGGAGTAGTGTTAGACTATTTATGAGGAGCTGAGGGAGCCACAAACATGTGAATTGTATCTATTCCAATATCTTTAGTGGTGATAGATAGCTCTTCCCATTCATAATCATGAGAGTTAGTGACCTCATCATCGGATCTGTTTAAGTCTTCAGTAATGGTTATCTGATGTACCTGGTTAACTGCCTATGGATCAAAGTGGGGTAGATCAAGGACATGTGAAACTGTCACCAATTGCCCCCAGTTAGGATGTAAATCCTATTGTCAGGGTGTATCTTGAGTAATTATTGCTATTAATGATATCTCTGGACTAGCTATTATGGTGTCTCCTACCTCTTGAATGGGAGGTTGTGCTAACAAAGGGGAGTGAAGATCTTGTTGCACCTCAAAGCTGGGTACATAGCATTCTCCTTGGTAGTTAGGATCATGTGTGCCAACATGTGATAATCTCTCATAGGACCACTACTCTAGTTCATCTATTTCATCACTCCCTTTATGTGAGTTTGGACTCCCTTTTGAAGCGGGTTTATCAATTTTAGTCTTAAAACCCAGTCCTGTTTTGTCTCTAGTATTCTGGAACTCCATGGGTATAGGTTCAATAAGCCCTCGTCTTGTGTCATTTAGAGGTCCCTTTCCTTTGTATCCCATTTCTTTGAGGAAATCATATCCCTTGCCATACTATTTCGGGGATATCTTTACATGTTTGACCTCAGCTTCTACCGGTTCTCCTTTGTAAAGCCAGTCCAAGACTGCATGTTCTTCTATGTTATCTAAAGAATATGTGGATGCTTTTACCATGCCATTTTATTTGTGTACTTTTGGCTCCTTGGATGTTATTGGTGTGAATGTTGAGGAAGGTTTTCCATAGGACCTTAGTGATACTGAAAGTTCTTTCAGTGAGGGAGTCATGTCCAGCTTATACTCTCCCATACCTGTTTCTTCAAGTTTTAAGGTTTTGCCAAAACTCTTCATAACCATTTCCTTGGTAGTTTTAGGAGAAATTGCATCCATAGCCTCTTTGTTATGTGGGATCATACTTTCAGCTTTGATATTATTACAAGTGTAGTTAGCAGCTACAGGAATAGTCACTTCCACCCCATTATATGGGAATTTTATGCACTGGTGGTAAGTGGATGGCACAGCTTGCATTTTGTGAATCCATGGTCTCCCTAATAGGATATTGTAGGCTAAGGGTAGATCCAGTACCTGACATGTGACATTCCTCTCAATTGGGTCAACTCTGATAGGTAGAACAATAAGACCTCTGGATGATCTCTCTTCCTCATCATAAGCTTTGATAGTAATTTTTCTTCTAGAGTCAATTTTTTGTTCTAAGAGACTCAGTATTTTGATTAGATCAAGTGATTCAATCCTGCGCCTCCATCTATCAACATGCATCTAACACGAGATTTATGAATAAGAACTTCAATATGGAGGGGTTGATTATGTGGATGGGTCAATGACTTATCATCCTCTTCAGGAAAGGAGAGGTAATGTGGCGTGGAGATGTTACTGACCATCACTTGGAATTTTTCTATATCAATATCCTTTGGGACGTTAGCAGCTTGTAGAGCCTGTTCTAGGATTTCCCTATGTACTATGGATATTTTGAGAAAATCAAAAATGGAAATTTTGGCAGAGGTTCATTGCAATTGGTCAACCAAGTCATATTTTGCTCCAATAATAGTAACCACGTATTTTTCTACAGGTTTAGGAATAGTAATGGTAGGAACCTTGGATGTCGATGTTGGTTTTGGGGGTCCTTTGATCATGACTTGTGCTTGGCTCCATGTTACAAAATTTGAGTGGAATGAGACACCTTTGATTGTGACCACATTGATTGACTCAGTCTTAATGTCTAGCGTATTGATCACATTGTCATTATTGGAAAAGGTGTAGTTGACTTAGTTACCTTTTCCTTTAGATGTTTCCCCTTTGTCGTAATTAGGAAAGGGTTTGTTGAATGTTGTTTGATCCTCATTGGTAGTGTGTCCATCTACTTTGATCTTACCTCCTTCAATGAGGTCTTGGATGACATGTTTAAGATTAAGGCAATTATTAGTCTTGTGTCCCTTATGTTTATGGAAGACACAATAGGAATTATCATCCCACCACCTGGGTTTGACCATTGGTTCCCACGGTTTGGAATCTGGGATTGTGAGAACTTTGTTATCCAATAGTGTTTTTAAAACAGTCTTGAGAGGTTCTCCCAAAGGAGTGAAAGTTCTTTGAGGTTTTCAAGTCCATGTTTGACCCTTGCTATTATAATTGTTTGCTTTGGGTATGGGGGTCGTGATCTTAGCATCCTTGCTTGCTTGCATACTATTAGTCAGATTGAACACTTCAGGATTACGGTTAATGTTAGAGGTGTCAACTACTCTGTCATTAACAACATTCTTGTTTTGCTTCCACCATTTAGGCTTGGAGTTGGAGTTGTTGGTTTTGTTTTCATTTTGAAGGGTGATCTCTCCCTTTTTTACCATGACTTCTTCGATAGGGAGGGAATTATTAATCATTCTGTCGAAGCTTGGTGAGTCTTACATTTGTAATGCATAGTTCAATTTAGGCACCAGATTATTAACGGAGATCTCCATCTTCTCTATTTTGGGAATGGCCCTTGAATATCGTGCAAAAATCTTCCTCCATCTTTGTAGGAAGTGTGTAAATGATTCACCAGTCTTATGTTTGGTATTACATAGGTCCATCATGGTTACATCATGTTGTATGTTATAGGATTAATGTTGGATAAAGCGTTGAATCATCTCCTCAAATGTTTTGACCTTAGGGTTCAGTTTTGAGAACCACTCCGTGGCATTAGCTCCTAGACTTCCTATAAATAGTCACATGAGGTATGTAGGTTCATGCATGTATTCTATGCTTAGAGCACAGAATTCCCTCACATGATCATGTGGGTCAATTTCTCTTGTGTACTTGTCATACTTTGTTCTTTCCAGGTTGGGAGGAAATGGTACCATAGTGATACTCTTGTCAAAAGGAAATGGACAATAGCGTCCAAAGAGTATTTCATTTTGGGTTTCTCTTTCTCTTGTTTGAGGTTTGCAAGCTCTGTTTGCATCAAAGTGAGTTGTTTGGTGAGAATGGATATAGCAGTTGGTACCTCCTTTTCTTTGATTTTTTCCACATCATAATCATTAGGTAATTTGACACCCATGGACGCTAGATGGAGGAATTATTTTTCTTTATCCTCACCAATTATCTTTTCCATCATTTTTTGGAATTTTCTACTTTTCTTGAGTTTATTGTACTCCTCTTCGATGATGTCCTCTTCACTGCCCAATTCAAATAAAGGATGGTCAAACTTGGGTTCTTCTTCCTCATCTGTATCTTTTGGATTTTGGTGTTTGCCATTGTTATATTCCTCAAAAGCCTCACTCCATCTGTGAGTGTTGCTATCCATTTGTGGGGAGCCTAGATCGAGTAGGGAACTACGAGATGTTTCCCTTTGAAAGTGTGGTGTTTTAGGAGGCACTTTTGATCCTTTAGATGTGTACTTGTTGTGTCTTGTGTTGACCATGAAATTGTTTCTCAACTTTATCAGTGTTTCCTAATAGTGTAAGTGAGAGTTTCAAACCATTCAAGTGGGTGTATCTAGGTAAAATTAATTGTTTGTTGTTATTAGATGTAAACAATTCCAGCGTTAGAGGGTTAGATTTTCTGATAGTGAGCTGGGAATTAAGTTGTTGGTAGAAAGCGGGTAGACCACACGTATTGAACCAATTGTGAAAGACTGACTAAGCATGCAAGGTAGATGTTTGAAAAAGTGTTCTGATACAATAAAAGGGAGACTAGAAATGATAATAGGGATAGACTAAAGAGCCAAAAGGGTACCTAAATCAACTGAGACTTTCTAAGAAATACCTCTGCAAGTACCCACTATCCTAAATGCAAGCTCCCAGATGTGAGCCTCTGATGACACCAGATGCAAGCCTAAATACCAGATGCAACCATGTGTTAACCAGATGTGAGCCAGAATACTACATGCGAGCCAAGATACCAAAAATGATCTAGGACATCTGAGATGTGATTTTCTAATGTCCTTGTCAGATTTTGCCAGTTTTCAAATTTGCATTTTGGGAGTTCGTGCAGTTTGTCTGATCTTTGATCCTGTTTGGAGACTTTCCAGTGAGTGAAAAAAACATGTATCTAAAGGTTTGAATATTGTTTCTTGTTTGAAGGAGTTTATCTTTAGTCATTTTTCAGACACATCAAGCAACCGTTGCTTTGTTAGAGAAATAGACATGCTTTTTTCCCTATTTTCTAGGTGGAGGATGAAAATCCATGCTCGTTGACTTAGGTACACACTCAAATGCTAATCAGAATACAACCATCACCAAGAATACAATGGCTCGATTCATGATGTTGTATTAGCTGACTCCAAACGCAAGTGAGGGCACGATATGATGAGTGCCTTGGGGCAATTACTTTTTTCCTTGCACAAAGATTATCACCCTTTCGGGGGTGAGTCAGGAATTCTTTCAATTGAAATTGTTGTATATTATTGGGCAATCCATTTGAAACCATCTCCCACAGAATTGTACAAGCAAAAATTGAGGTGTATAGCCCTATGAGTACCTGAATATATGTAGTCTCACAAGAAAGATTCAAGCGGCTCCGCTCTACATATACCCAAGCATGTTCAAGGAATAATGTTGAAATTCCATGAACAAAACCAGCTCCGTCTTCCGAGGCTTTAGCCTACAAGGAAGCAACTATTTATAGTGATTTAGAAGGGTTGGCATAAAAATTGTTCTCACTTGGGTCATTCTAGAGAGATTTTTTCCTCAACTGGCAGGCCCTCTACTATTAAATATGCGTACAAAGGATTGGCGAGCTTTGGATGTCTGGATTTCTGATTCTTCTGAAGAATAAGGGCATACTCTCCTAATCTAAGTCATTTTCTCCCAAAACAAAGGAAAGAAAAGAGTTCATTCCCTCAAGAAATATTGTGCCTGATTTAGATGTTCCTATTTAATGAAAATAGGATGCTTGAAAAATAAAGTTTGCCTTGTTCAATTAACTATAATATTTAATGAGTTTTCTTGTTCAATTTTTGTGTCCCAAAAGAATTTATATGATTGAACTTGTTCAATTAGCCCACAATATTTAGTGCTTTGTTTTTGTTCAATTACCAATCCCAAAATAATTATACGATGTGATTGCTTGTTCAGTTAACTCCAAATTCCTTTCAACCCATAAACTGAGGTGTGAGTTTCTGATTCTCCTTAAAAGGAAAAGAACATAGTCCTCTAGTCAATTTAGTGATGGATTGGAAAATGTTCGTTAGTTTTTAAAGCAAGTAAATAGAGGTCAAGATGGGGGTTGGGCAACCTGAAAAACCACAAGTTATAATCCTTCATTCAACTTTCTAAGAAAATCCTTTGATGCAACCTGCAAGCACTGGTTAAGCTGTGAAAAGACCAAAGAAATCAAACACGCAAACGTTAGTGGTTAGGCTATGAATTTCTCAAAAAATTTCCCTAGATGTGATCCATAAATACAACAAACAACACAGAAACTAGATGCGACTTTCCTTACGAGATGCGATTAAATGCTCCCCAGATGTGATCCTAAACCAAAAATGATCTGGGAAATCTCGGATGCGAGCCTCATTTTCTACGGTGTGAGGGCATATCCTAGATACGATCCAGAATGACCAAAAATGAACCTGTAACAAAATCCTATGCATGCACATTAGTGAAAATTTGATTTAAAATGAGTCCAATTTAGAAATTGTGCCCCACGGTGAGCGCCAAAAATGTGTGTGTATATTTGTGCACCTGTTACCTGCAACAAAACACTTCAATAAGTCATTCTATTAGTGAGAAACAAGGGTTAATGGACATATTGAAACCCTAACATTGACCTATTGCTTTCTAACTAGGATGAGTAGTAAATAACATAACAACCCTCAAATTATGCTAATACCAGTGACATAAACAACCTAGCATGAAAGATTCAAGTTTAACACAACTTATTTAATTACTTAAGCATGCATATTAGTCTAAAAATGAGAATTATAACCATATAAGAAAGTAACTATGGAGTGTGCATGAAGCTATGAAGGAATGGGTAGCATAGCAATGCTTTGAGATTCCTTCAAAATCTTGGCATAACAACACTACTATTCAAAATTTGGGGCTTATTATGAGCTCCAAATCCCTTTAATTTATAGAGGAATGAGAGAGAGAGAGAGAGAGAGAGAGAAGGTTCATTAATGGAGCCCCCTAAGGTCATTAATGAGGTTTAAGAGCCATTAATGCCTTGGGAATTAATGAGGGATGGGCAAGAGGGAATATCCATTAAGGAGCCATTAATGAAATTGATTTAAGAGGCATGGGAGGGAGTAAGGCCCAACTTGGCAAGTTGGTCCTTGGAGAATTCATGCTTGAGAAAGTTGACTTTCTCAAGTGGGTTGAGTTGTTAATCATTCCTTAATGGAATGTGACAACATTAGGAGGGGGTTTAGGATATAATTAGAATTAGGATTAGATTAGCACGGGTGGAATAGGTTGGGATGGGTTAGAACCCAAGGTAGAAGTGGTTGAAATAGGTTAGGTTGGGGTTTAAGGGAATATAAATGAAATGAATTGAATTTATTTAATTCATTTAAAATATAGGAATTAATTATTTAAGCATTTTATTTATTTTTAATAATCAATAGGACTATAGCCAATTTAATTTAATTAATTAGGCTAGGGGAATAGGTTATTTTGCAAGTGAGCATTTGATTTAAAATTTATTTAATTCCTAGAAAATTAATCATTTTTAGCCATGTATTTGATTGATTTTGATTTTGGCTAAAAGTAAATAATTTAGTGATTTGATCACTTTAGGAGATTAAATTGATTTCAAAAGAATTATGCCAAGCAGCAATAGGGTCGTTTGGACATAATTGGGGGTATGATCATACTTAGGAAAAATAGGGTCTATAGTAGAAGCAGACCAAATCCAGATGGTTACATTTGCCCCTCTTTGAATTGATATGCAAGCAGCGCATTAATTCAAAGAAAGTTTTTGATTTTGACTTCAGAAAGATTGAGAATCTCATTCTTGGTTGTTGAATGAAATGTTGATGAGATCAATCTCGCACTTGATCAAACTAAACTGATAGAATTGACCTTGAACTTGGCTGTCGTACAAAGGTCAATAAATTATTTTTAAAGATACCAGTTATGAACTTGGTTGTCGTCCAAAGATTGATAATATTGATTTTGAACTTGGTTGTCCTCCAAAAGTCAGTAAGAAGCTACCAGAAGCTTAATAAGAATATTTTAAAATGAGGTGGCACAAGATATCCAACTTATGAGAACCAAAGCTTTCTATCTAATAGTTCCGACTTAGTCAAGGAAACTGTTATGCCCCTAGTTTGTTTGATAACGAAGTCATTTTAATGTTGTTTTGAGAAAAAATTTAATTGATGATAATGTGATCATGCCTTCTCAGGAATGAAATAGAAGGAAAAGAATAAAATCCCTCAGTGGAAAGAACGTATCACTTGCATGAAGCAGTTAGGGAAAGAAAGAATGGAGTAGAAGAAGTGGAAAAAGATGGTGTGTTTAAAAATAAACACACTAGTACCAAGTTAATTATGTGAAAATGTGAGTGATGAGACTGATAAAATGACTTTAGACCAATATTTATGATAAAATGTGCAGTATTGATAGATTTGTGGAACAAATGAAGCAAATCCGCAGTTTTTGAAACTATCACAAAAATGGCACTGTGCGGCATAAAACATCTTAGGCACCTTCGATTTGGTTCCCAATTGACTAAAAAGAGAATAGAAATGTAGTTGTAGTTTCCTGGTAGGAGTTTTAGAACTCCTAAATGGCTCAAAAGACCAATATAAGCCTCAAATTTTGAATAGTAGTGTTGTTATGCCAAGATTTTGAAGGAATCTCAAAGCATTGTTATGCTACCCATTCCTTCATAGCTTCATGCACACTCCATAGTTACTTTCTTATATGGTTATAATGCTCATTTTTAGACTAATATGCATGCTTAAGTAATTAAAGAAGTTGTTTTAAACTTGAATCTTTCATGCTAGGTTGTTTATGTCACTGGTATTAGCATAATCTTAGGGCTATTATGTTATTTACTACACTCATCCTAGTTAGAAATCAATAGTTCAATGTTAGGGTTTCAATATGTCCATTAACCCTTGTTTCTCACCAACAGAATGACTTATTGAAGTGTTGTGTCACAGGTAACAAGTGCACAAATATACACACACAGTAGTGTTTTATTTCCAAAAACACAGTCACACCCCTAGAGAAGATCTAATCAATTTCTAATTTATTGCACCATTAATCATTAAGTTAGGATCCCTTGTTAAATATTACTAGTTATATATGCAGTTTTTCAAAAGCTGCATATCAAAAAATTTCCATATAGCATTTACTTAACTTCAAAAGACAACGTGAAAGAGTTCTTTCAAATTCCTTACTTCATAACGATCATATACCCATCAAGAAAGGAAGAAATACATGAGTCCTACTATTATCACAAAATTTAAATCCATAACATAACTTTAATTTGTATCCCTTACCTATCTATAACATTACCCTCATGCACTTTAAACTTTTGAGATAACATCATATCCAAGAAGAAATTGAGTAACATACACAGCAATATTCTTATAGCATTTATTTACCATAGTAATCCCTTATTCATAACCGATTAGTCACTTAATGTTGTTAATTTACTACTATTATGGTGTTTATCACAATGTAGATAAAAAAATGAATTTGTTTCCATAAAACTCATCTAGGATCCTAACCACTCACGAGGCATCTATAAATACATATATTTAATAAAAAAAACTTCCATCATTAGTACAGATAATCCATCGTCATACATACTCTTCCCTAGACTTGCTTCATTACGTTATCTTAACTCATTTTTTGTGCAAATTAACATGGCATGCAGAAAGGATATAACTTCGTACCCAAAAACAAGGATAAATTTTTTTCTTCCTAAATGCAAATGTGAATTATAGCCTATGATAAAACCTTGGGGACATAGGTCCTTTACGCAAGGGTTTCCTAATTATGTATTTACAAATATTCCTAATATATTATTTCCTTGTCTAAACAATTTTAGTCCTTCAAAACTTGTTTCTTAAGAGGGAAGAGAGAAATATACATATGTATGGCAATAAATTATTTGTTCCTTACCTTTCAAGTTCCTACTTCAAGAATATATTCATTTATCCATTAAGATATTCTTAATGTGTATTATGAGTTTTCCATTAAGGCATTGATTGATTAATCTAAGCTTACTAATTCATTCCTTTACTTTTAACATTAAGTTCCAAGGATAATTATGTTGGAAAGTGGCATTGCAAGCAATTGTTATTTTGTCATTGTTGTCAAACCTTGACTGGTGAGACTATTGTTATCTGTTTGAGTACCATATCTATTGTTGATGGAGAAGATTTAACAAGAAGACCAAGTGAATATTTGACTTAAGGAAAATAAAAGGGTACTTGATCAGTTGGCACTCTGGCAAAGTAATTAGTTGTTTATCTTTCAAAGATAGTTTTTCTAGTTGTTCTATGCCGACCAAGTTTTGGCTTGTGCCAAGCAAAGTTTCTTGTGCCGAGAAAAGTTGCTTGTGACGAGAAAAGTTGTTCAATGCTGAGCACCATTGAAATTGCCAACTAAAAATAGTGATGTTGGCCGACTTACAGTAAATGGATTAATGATGAGATTTGAGATCTCTGGCTGGCTTAGTTGATTTTATTGGGATATGTAATGTTAATTAAAGATTTATCCACATCATTTAATGTATGGGTGACCGTAATTAATTTATGGTTTCAAGATTTAATTAGAGACTACTTTGGAGAAGTAAATTTAATGCAAATATGGGATGATCCATTGGATCTGACCTAACCTAAGATCTACAATCTTGTTTAAGTGGAAAAAGACTTATCTGACCTGAATAGAGAGGTATATGATAACCTCAAGGGATTATTCATTTAGTATGCTGAAGTGTGCTGCTGAATGTGGAAGTACATGTGTGTATGCAAGAGGATTGCATGGTTGATTTACTGTTTGGCATAATCTAGTAGAGATGGCTGAATACAGAAGCATAGAGTTGCATGTGTGATTTATTGAAGGATTTCCAAGCAGATCAGAAGGTTTAGATGACAATGCAAGCTATCCAGTAAGTTAACATCAGAGCTGTAATTGGATCTGAATTTGAAAAGTAAGTTGTATGTATCAAATCACAACTGCAGATTACTTTCTAACCATTGTATCAGTTAAATCCTTTAACAAGGTTGACCTAACAGTCATTTGTATAAATCCTCTAACCAGGTGACATTTAGGTGGAATGTTCTAAGTCCTCTAACAAGGCCACTCCTGACAGGGTGATTAAATCCTTTAACCAGGTCACACCTAGCAGTGTGTTATTGTAACCTTTAACAGGGTTGGCTCCTCACAAGGCATCACTCCAAAACAATGAAAACTTGGTAGCATGTTACTGCTGGTTTTTCCCATATTGGGTTTCCACATTAAATACTTGTGTCAACTTTTATGAATTCCTATGGTTTTTTTTACTGTTATGTTTTTACAAGCTAATTTCACTTGATAGTAAACTGCATGATTAGAGTTGTTGACTTATGCTGCTATTGTCGAGTAGATCTGAAAATCAGAAAGTTTTATTTTACTACATCTAGACCTGAGGTTAATTGATTCACCCCTCCCCTCTCAGTTATTCTAAATTCATTCTAACAATTGGTATCAGAGCTTTGGTCTTTTGAAAATAGTTTGAAGGTACTTGGAGCGAAAAGATCAAGATGTATAAGAAGGAGGTTCCTAGGTTGAACAAAGACAACTTCACTGCATGGCCAAGTTTGATGAAATTGCATTTGGCTAGCATTGGAGATGATGCTAAGTGACTTATTGAAAATGATTATGTATCACCTACTGCTCCTCTCACAACTGCTAAACTAAAAGAGAAGCAAGAGCACAATTAGGCAATGTTGGAGATCACCTCCTCATTGAGCTATTCAGAGTTTGATGATATAAAGAGCTACACAAATGCAAAATAGATGTGGGACAAACTTGCAAATGTCTATGGTAGAGACACTATTGTGTTGAGAGATAAATCAAAAAGTCTAAGAGGTAAGTTTGATGAAATGAAAATGTAAGAAGGTGAAAATGTCAATCAGTACTATGGTAGAGTAAAAGAAGTTGTAAATGCCATTAGAGGAGCTAATGGAACAATTGATGAGAACAC
>MU225976.1:856727-872978 GCA_018584345.1 Thuja plicata
TGCATGGTTTCAAGATTTAATTAGAGACTACTTTGGAGAAGTAAATGTAATGCAAAGATGGGATGATCCATTGGATCTGACCTAACCTAAGATCTATGATCTTGTTTAAGCAGAAAAAGATTTATCTGACCTAAACAAAGAGGTATATGATAACCTCAAGGGGTTATTCATTTAGTATGTTGAAGTGTGCTGCTAAATGTGGAAGTACATGTGTGTATGCAAGAGGATTGCATGGTTGATTTATTGTTGGCATAATCTAGCAGAGAAGGCTGAATACAAAAGCGTAGAGTTACATGTGTGATTGCTTGACGGATTTCCAAGAAGATCAAAAGGTTGAGATGACAATGCAAGCTATCCAGTAAGTTAACATCAGAGTTGTAATTGGATCTAAATTTGCAAAGTTGTATGTATCAGATCACAACTATTGATTACTTTCTAACCATTGTATTAGTTAAATCCTTTAACAAGGTTGACCCTAACAGTCATTTGTATAAATCCTCTAACCAGGTGACATTTAGGTGTAATGTTCTAAGTCCTCTTACAAGGCCACTCCTAACAGGGTGATTAAATCCTTTAACCAGGTCACACCTAGCAGTGTGTTATTGTAACCTTTAACAGGGTTGGCTCCTCACAGGGCATCACTTCAGAAGAGTGAAAACTTGGTAGCATGTTACTGGTGGTTTTCCCCATATTGGGTTTCCATGTTAAATACTTGTGTCAACTTGTATGAATGCCTATGGTTTGTTTTACTGTTATGTTTTTACAAGCTAATTTTGTTTGACAGTAAACTGCATGATTAAAGTTGTTGACTTATGCTACTGTTGTCGAGTAGATTTGAAAATCAAAAAGTTTTATTTTACTACATCTAGACCTAAGGATAACTGATTCACCCCTCCCCTCTCAGTTATTCTAAATTCATTCTAAAAAATTCTACCATCATTCCTAACATATTTGCGTGCATCTATATGAGTTATCCTTTACTTAAACTTATGTCATTATTTATACTATTCATTCTCCCACTATCTTTCATATCACTTTTCATATAAGCATTCAAGTGAGAGACTAACATAGACCCGATATGATGGAGATACAATAGGTGGTGATATCAGCTAAGGCATAAACAAATGATACTCCCAAGAACCTTGATATGGTTCAATCACAACTTATGAATGTGCAAATAATAATTTTTATTTTGTTAATTTGTATATGTCGGTATGATAAGACACTATGTTGTCCATTCCACCTCGTCATGTCTAATCATCTACTCCATCCTCTTAATGGATACAACTCTAAGAAATCCAAATGATATTGAATATAAGTATGTTGTGAAGTGAATTATATGAAGTGTGTTAGTTATACACCACTATTTTTATTGCATTAATATTGAATTGGCATGATAAGACACAAATTATAATGTACTTGTCCCATATATTCTAACAATTCAATAGAAATCTACATCATTGGTTGTGATTATAGCCAATATACTCCAACTACTAAACATAAATAATACCCTATGTATTTTAATATTCCATACACATTTGAGGAACATAGTAAACATAATCCAATATTGAATTCTATAGCTATCTTATTTTATTGATTCATCATTTCATAATAATTTTTTACATGAACCTTACATCAAGACACGACGCATTCATTCATAAATACATCATTTCATACTAAGTCTAAGTTCATTTCTTGGATAGTATAAAGTAATTGAAGAATCTTAAACAATTATCTTTTCATATTAATAACATACAATATTTTCCCTTTCCTTTCACCTAGATCTACCAATTCCTTTATACATTTCTTTGAATTATTCTTTATACATCATTTCATTATATTCAATTATTTCCGTACAAGATCTTACAATTACAAGAATGCATATATACAAGTACATCTTTACATATACAATATGAAGTCTTCAAAACTGAATATCTGGAGGGAACAGGAGCAAGGAACATCCATCTGACCATGAATAGTACCTTGATAATATAAAGATTAACCACCCAACCATGTGGACCCAAAAAATAATCCACNAACCCCCCCCCCCCCCCCCCCCCTATGCTAGGAGATAGAAACCAAGGTCCACGTAAGAAGGTAACAACTAGGATACTCCTAAGCTGATGATAACCCTTCCCAAATTACAACACAACTGAAAGTATAAGAACATCACAAGGACTAAGAAAAACATGATCAACATTGGTAAGGATGCTAAGATGCAAACTAGGTGAGTTTCATTTCATAACCCTCACCCCTTGGGTTATCCTGGTACTAGACACTATGGGCCTTGACCCCCAAGTAGGCACATGCGGAATTGAACACCTTTTGTGAGGACAAGGTCATTCGATCGTGCCATCACAAAGGAACCTTCTCCCCCTCCCATCCATAGTCTTTACTAGCACTATTTTCATGGGAGAGGCACAAATTAATCATGATTAACGTGTAATTTCTCCATTCCCAGTATATTTATTTAGGTTAACACTTGGTTAAATAACTCATCAGTGGGTTATCCTGGTACTAGCCACTTAGGGCCCTGACCCCTCACTGTTAGCCACTCACCTAGTGTACTTCGGTTCCCTATCACAGATAAAAGAATCAAAAGAACATAAGGAATCCACCATATATCATACATGCAATAAAAAAAATTCCATAACAACAAATAATTGAGTTTAGGAAATCACTAGTTGTCCCAAATCCTCTGGACAACCCTAAACCACAATCAGGTACTCAGATGGCTAAAGCACATCCACATTGCATCAAAATTCATCAAAAGGGATTCAAAACAATATAATTACATCAAGTACCTCATAAAAACATAAATCATAACATCATAGTATCATTGTATTGGGTTTAGGTGATCACTGATCGTCCCTAGTCCACCAGACAATCCTAAACCCTAATATGACATTCAAGATGCTTCAAAATGTATAAGGAGGCATAAAAATTCACCATGAATTATATTAATCCATATTAAAAATAATACACAAATTGAGTCAATAATCAGACCCTAATAGCCTCTAGGTGTTGATAGGGCCCCCAAACACCAATTTAACCCTAAAACTATCAATCTGGAAGACCTACGCACTTGGTGACCTAATCTATGCACTTGGCTACTATTCTCTGCACTTGGTAAGAGGATTTGAAAACTTGGACTCCTTTATGTGCACTTGGTTATATGATTTGTGCACTTGGTCCCCAGAGTTGTGCAGTTGGCTCTGTTCTTGCGTAGTTGGTATAGAACGAGACAGTTTGGACAAGGTCACGTAAATGGCTCTAGCTGGGTAGTCCATGGGCACCATAAGTGGAATATTAGGAAGACCCATTTGATATCTCATAGATTACCTTCTAGGAACATATATTAGGACACAAAGAACATCATATCATCCTAGGAAATTAACCTAGAATAGAAACAGGTCTTAATGGAGAAAGAAGGAAATAACAACATGAAATGATTCCAAACTTATAAAACCTAATCCAAAAGGTATAAAATACTTTAAAAACCATTAATAACCATATAATACATCATGAAAAAATATAATACATTTATTTAATAATCACAAATATTATTTCCCAAAATAAAGAACAACGGAATACACGCACACAATACCTGTTGACAGAGAAAAGTCTCTTTCAAGTATGGATCTTACCTGGAGTCCTGCAAAGAAGGTAGAAGGAATAGAATGCCTAGATGATCCAAGAGATTTCCAAAACATAGAAATACCATCCAATTAAATGAGACCAAGAGGCTCCACAACAACACAATATCTCTCTCTCCCTGGAATCTTCCATCCAATTCTCTGATCTTCAATCACATAAAAATTATTCTAAAACTATCTCCCTAAAAATATCAGAGAAAATCATTCCCAAATTTTTAGCCACTAACTCCCTCTCTGTATTTTTTCTTCCTGAAATCCTCCTTCCCCCTCCTCTCGGGAACCATCCTCCCATAAGTATCTTACAGGAGTGGTTACATAGGAAAAATTCTAACTATTGCAACCATTTGTTGTTAGAATAACTTAGAGGGGGGGTGAATCAGTGGCCTTAATAATTATTCCAAAAATTCAACCAAAAACTTATCTCTCAAATATAATACCCCCAGTTATCTTACAGTCCCAATTGATGAACTATAACTGATTGAATGTTTAAAGATGACAATTTGATGATCACCAAGATGAAGAAAGTTAATGCAAGACATTAAATCAGTTAATGTATTGTATTGTCATTGATGTCAACTTGATATACTCTAATTGGTCATATTCATATTGTCAAAGACTTCAAAGAACCAAAGAAATAAAGGTTATGTTATCAGTAATGCATAAAAGTGCAGCATATACCAAGTGACAACAAACATCGACGGACCTTAGCCTATCATTCGATAAAAGAAGGATGGAAGGAGCAGGAAATGGAGACAATAGGCAGGTAGGAGGGAATTTGAAGACCTGCGATGGTGGGAAACATGATGCTGGAGGAAACTTGGCATCTCTAGCTACAGGAGACCAGCAGAAAGTAGGAGGATCAATAGAAGAGGGATCCACTAAAGATTCAGATGATCTCAAGGACCCTCCTTTCTGAGATGGTGGGCCAGGAGAAACATCATCTAAAGGTAAGAGTTCTTTGGCCAAAAAAAATGATCATGCTTCATACAGGAATCTACCTAAAGGTAGCTGGTCGTCGTTATTTGGGATTAAACCCTCAGGAAAATCTTCTTTTCCTAGTATCAATAACATCTTGGAACCTAGTAAGGGTTATTTTGGTATCTCCATTCCTAACCCCCTTGTGGATCATACTGTATCTACAATGGCTCTTACTTTGGTTGGTAAGTTTACAAGGGTAAGACCTAATATTGAGCTTGTCAGAGAGTTTACTTATCATAAATTGAAACTCAAGGGACAAGTGGATATCGTAGCAATGCCAAAGGGGTTTTTCTCCTTTGTCTTTTCAAATATGGAAGACCTATCAAAAGTGTTATGTGGAGGATCTTGGATATTTTTCAAATCATCTTTGGCTCTTCAAAAATGGGTGACGAACCTAGACTTGAATGTTGAGATATTTGATATTGTTCATGTTTTGGTGAGACTACCTGACCTCCCAATGGAATACTGGTATGAGGATGTGTTTTTTGGTCTCGCAAGTGCATTTGGGGAGCTCCTTTTGATTCACCCAATGACAGCCACCAGATCTAGACTGGTCTATGCTAGAATCTGTGTGAAGATACACCATAAGATAGATCTACTTGAGATCATCACTATCAACTCTAAACTGGGTAAGAACATCCAAACTGTTGAATATGAATCAGTTCCCTTTGCTTGTTTTTCCTATGAAAAAGTTGGTGATTGGGCTAAACATTGTCCGCAGAATAAACCAACAGAAAAAGAAGAACATAAAAGAGAACAAAAAAAGTATGGAAGCATAAAATCAATCCAAATTAAAAATCTTTAGGGAATCCCGATCTAGGTCACCAGGAGAATAAAATAGAGAGTTTAATCAGTAATGAACCAGAGGTAAACTTGCTACCTAGAAACCACATCACTTTGGATAAAAAATCTAGTACTGATCAAGATGTTAGAGTAGAATCTAGACAAGAGCAAGAACAGCCTAAAGTGAAGGAGCTAGAAGCTACTAATAGTACAACCAATTTTATGGGTCTAGAATGTTTTCCCCCTACAATAGCTGAAATTCCTCTTCCTGAAGAAGAAAATATCGAGGAACATGACCATAAGGGTAATACTTCTGAAGATAGCGATGATGATTCATTATCCCCTATTGCAGATCGGTGGAGCAAAGAAAGAGTGGAGAGGAAATTGAGTCCAGAGATAATCCTAGAAACCCAGGAAGCTCCTTGGTCACAGATAAAGGAAAAAAGAAATTCCAATAAAAATTCAGCCAAAAAAGGAGACCAGAACTACAGTAATATGAGTGAATCAGCTAAACAACAAGAAAATCAAAGTCAAGGGGGGTACAAATGAGAAGACAATTCAAGGTAGATGTGGGCACTCCTAAAAGTAAAAAAGGAAGGGAATCACACAAAAAAAAAGAGCGGGAAGAAAAACATAATATAGCAGATGGAAAACAATGCACCATCCCTGAGATATATTCTCCAAGTCTTTAATATGAAATTTATTTCTTGGAATATAAGAGGACTTAATAGCCTCCATAGACAGGATGTTCTTAGGAACATGGTTAGAGATAGAAAACCTGATATCTTAATTATTCAAGAAACTAAAATGCCTAAAGAAAAGCTAGAAAAAATGCATGTGTCTAAAGATTATGGGAGTATAGGAGGTGATTATGATGGTGCTTCAGGTGGCATTGGGATATTCTAGAATAATAAAAATGTTGTGTGTAATTTAATTCTCAGTGAAAAGAACAATTTAGTGGTAAAGATTACCTTCCTTAAGGAGAACTTTAGTTGGAACCTAATCAATATATATGCCCCTAACACTAGTGGAGGTAGACAGAAGTATATGCAAAGATTGAAAGATATCCATAATATTTATCAAGAAACTAGCTAGATGATCATGGGAGACTTTAATACTCCTCTTAAAAATGAGGAAAAAATGGGTGGTATTATCTCCCAGCTTGATAGCAGATCTAATCTGGTGGAATTTATCAATGAGGAAGCCCTATTAGATATTGACCTGGAAGGAATTGACTATACGTGGTTGAATAGATGTATGGGGAAGGACCTGATCTAGGTTAAACTAGATAGAGCCCTCTTAACCCATGATTGGTTGTCCAGGTATTTTTGTACTCTTTCTGCTGAACTCCGCATTGGTTCTGACCACTATCCTATATCCTTAAATATTAATCAAATCAAGGGTAGAAATAATATTCCCTTCAAATTTGAAAAAATGTGGTTATCCCACCCTAATTTAAAAGAAAAGATTGAGGAATGGTGGAACTACACTATTGAAGGGGGAGCAATGTATAGAATGGCTAAGAAACTAAACATAATTAAAAGTAATTTGAAAAGATGGAATAAGGATGTGTTTGGGGATATTTTCCATCTGAAAGGGAATTTGTAGAATTAAATTAAGGAAATTTAGGACAGTATCCAGAAGGATGGTCTTTCAGAGGAAACAAGAACTAAGAAAAACAAACTCCTTTCTGATTATCATAACATTATCACCAAGGAGGAATACTTCTAGAGACAGAGATCTAGAGATCTTTGGCTTAAGGCAAGGGATGAAAACACAAGATTCTACCATATGACAGCTATGAAACATAAAGCTATTAATAGGATTATGAACCTCCAATCAAAAGGTAAATCCATAATGAAGGAGGAAGATATCATATTAGAAATGTTAAGATACTTTTCAGAGCTGTTGGCTAAGGAAAATAATTTGAATAGATCTGATCAGGATGAAATTCTCTCATCCATTCCCAAGTTGTTCAATGATCCTTCTAACAAAATGGTCCAAGATATTCCCTCGAACAAGGAAATCAAGAATTTTGTCTTTTCTTTTGAAGGGGAAAAATCTCCTGGCCCAGATGGCTTCCCTATGCTATTTTTATAGCAATTCTGAAATATTATTGGTCAAGAAGTGTAGGATGCAATCACAGAATTCTTTGGAACTAAATGTCTTCTCAGGGAACTAAATGCTACTTTCTTGGTTCTTATTACTAAAAAACTAGGAGCTAACATTGTGGAATAATTTAGACCTATTAGCTTGTGCAATTCTCTATACAAGATTATTTATAAAGTTATTACCTCTAGATTGCTTCAATTTATTCCGGATATTATTTCCCCCTAGAAAAATAGTTTTGTTCCTGGGAGACAAATCCTTGATTCTATTATCATGGCTCATGAGAATATCCACTCTCTGGAAAAGGATAAAAAATAGGGTTTCATGATGAAACTGGATCTTTCTAAGGCCTATGATAGAGTTGATTGGCAATTTATGCATAAGGTCTTGTCTTCTTTTGGTTTTAACAAAGAGGTTATTAAAATCATTATGCAACTTGTGACAACTGTTTCTTCTTCAGTCATTGTTAATGGGGGATCCTCTACCTTTTTAAACCTACCAGAGGTCAGAGACAAGGAGATCTTATCTCTCCTATACTCTTTGCAATACTTGATGAGTGCCTTGGGAGGTACATCCATAAAATGGTGGAAAAAGGTGAAATAAAGGGTATTCAACCCTCTTTAGCTAGACTCATTTTCTCCCATGAGAAATTTGTGGATGATAGTCTCATCATGGGAGAGTTGACTATTAAAGTGTTGGAATAGTCCCAAGGATAACTGAGAGGGGGGGGGGGTGAATCAGTTATCAGTAAATTTAATTATTTTCTCCTCTTAATTGTAATTTGATATAAAGTAAATGCACATTCAAATAACACAATAGAGTACTCAAAAATTTTGGTTACGAGGAAATCAAAAAGGTAAAAACCCTGGTGGGAATTAGCACCCACAAATAAATGTACTAGTTTATAATGATCCCTGTTAGAAGATCTTACAACCCTATTAGGAGTTTAACTTTACAAAGCAATAAGTATAGAGACCTGGTTAAAGGTCGGACCCTGTTAGGAGTCTTTTACAAACAACCTTGTTAAGGGTGAGGACACAATGTCCAATAGCTCATTGCTAAGATGATGAAGGCTGCAACCTTCAGTAGAATAGATATATACTATATCTGGTAAATGAACTATTTGAGTAGACCTGTTGTCTTGATCAGTTCCAGTGAATTGCAATCAACTTTTGTTTCTTCACATAGATCCTCAACTTATTCTTTCTGACTTTCTACTCTTCTCTATCTTTTCTTTTTCACTTCATTTTTCACTTTTAGCAAACATAATAGAACTTCTATATGTATCTTAACCAAGGATAAGGTCATGACGGTATCTGGAAACACTTCATAAACTTTCTTGTTGGCTCAACCAAGCATGAAATCAAAGTTAGGACCATGCAACTCAAACTGAATAGATGCAATGCTTCACAAAGTCGGCTTCACCAAATTAACTCTAACATCAATATTCTATTGAAACAAATTTAGTGCCTTTGGATAATTATCTTTAAATCATAACTAAACATGAATACAAACACTCATGTCCTGAAGATAGGCCCAACTCAAGAGACATATTTACATCGGCTCTTAACAGATAAACTCCAAAAACTATAATTTCCATAACTGATTAATCATAACTCAACTGTAACTACATATCTATCTTGGTGTGAATGAACATAGCATCTAGAACATGTATACACCATGGAAATAAATACGCATAGCTCCAAAACATATGTAATGATAATTGTATACAGGATACCTGATGTATATTATATGTTGTCATCAATGACAAACATACAAACAACTATTTGCATAGAGAAAAATCTCCAACAATCTCCCCCTTTGAATTGATGGAAACATATGATATCATCAACTCAAAGTGTCATCCTTCTTTTTACAATCTTCTCAATATCCTCATCAAAGGTTCCTCTTCACTACTACTACTCTCCTAATTGTATACTCCCCTAGAGTATATGCTCCCCATTACTATATACTCCCCCTTTGACATCAATGGAAAACGGTTCCAAACACCATTAAGCTCAGGTACTACTCTAGAAGTAGGGTAATCAACCATTCATTAGTCACCAAGGATTGATGTTCTTGCTGCAAATTCTAATTCGACTCAGGAAAGGGAATTAATCCCAGCTTCTTCCTGAGATACTCAAAAGTATCTTTTGATAGAGGCTTTGTAAAAATATCTACTAGTTGTTCCTTGGTGCTCACATAATCCAACTTAACTTCTTTGTCTGCAACTTTTTCTCTTAGGAAGAGGTATTTAATCTCAATGTGTTTTGTCTTTGCATGCATCATAGGGTTCTTCAACATATTGATAGTGCTAGTGTTATCACAGTGAATAACAATACGATAATCAATCTGAATACCAAATTCTTTAATCATCTATTTTATCCAAACCATTGTGGAACAATTTAATGTTGTTGCAACATACTCAGCTTTTGTTGTTGACTAAGAGATACAATTCTTCTTTTTACTTGTCCAAGTGACCAACTTGTCTCCAAGAAATACTGCTCCTCCTGATGTGCTCTTTCTATCATCAACACAACCTACCCAATATGCATCTGTATACACATGAAGTTGTATGTTCTCTGATTTAGGATACCATAAACCATAGTCTATAGTTTCCTTTAGGTATGTGAATATTATTTTTATTGTCATTAGATGATTTTGTTTAGGTTTAGTTGTAAATCTTCCAACAATGCCAACTACACTGGATATGTCTGGTCTAGATTGAGTAAGATATATGAGTTTTCCAATCATAGACTTGTATTTTTTTTCTCAACTGTTGTTGAATCATCATCTTTTGAAAGCTTGCATCCTGTTATCATGGGGGTGCTTACTTCTTTGCAATCTTCCATTTTGAAATTCTTCAATATTTCCTTCACATACTTAGATTGATTTATAAATATGCCTTTGTCAGTTTGTATTACATTCAATCCCATGAAATATTTGATAGGTCCAATCATGCTCATTTTGAGTTCACTTTTCATCTCCTTGGCAAATTCTGCACTTAGTTTTTCATTACCTCCAAAGATAATGTCATCAACAAAAATAGCAACGAGTAGTAATCCTTCATCTGTCTCTCTTATGAATAAATTACAGTCTGCTGCTCCTTTTCTGAATCCTATCTTTGTTAAGTACCCATCAAGTCTCTCATACCAAGCTCTTGGGGCATGTTTAAGTCCATATAGTGCTTTCTTTAATCTGCATACCATGTCTGGTTTGTCTGAGAGTTTGAATCCTCCAGGTTGCTCTATGTAGACTTCTTCCACTGTGCCTTCTTCATTCATTTTGTTCTTGAATATTCACCTTTTCCTAATCACATTTTTTTCATGAGGTCTAGGGACTAGTTCCCATGTATCATTTTTATTATATGATCCAATTCTTCTTGCATAGCACTTTTCCAATCTGAATCTTTGCATGCATCTTCAACACTTAAGAGTTCAATCTGAGAGAGTAAGCATACCTCTTCATCAGTGTTTGAACTTTTTGCTATGGATCTTGTCAAGACTTTAGCGCTCTGATCTCCAATGATGTCTTCCTTAGAGTGGTATTTGGATGTGTATTTTGAGTTCTTAGTGTTGGAAAGTGACAATGCAAGCAATTGTTATTTTGTCATTGATCTCAAACCTTTACAGGTGAGACTATTACTATCTGTTTGAGTGAGACTATTACTATCTGTTTGAGTACCATATCTATTGTTGATGAAGAAGATTTAACAAGAAGACCAAGTGAATGGTTGAGTTAAGGTAATTCAAAGGGTATTTGATCAGTTGGCACTCTGGCTAAGTAATTAGTTGTTTATATTTCAAAGATAGTTTTTGAGCTTTGATTTCTGGGTTTTTGATTGTGTGTATTTTTAAGCATCAACGTTTCGGATCACACTCCGTGATCCATTATCAGGATGTAAGAGCAATAAGGATGTGTAAAAGATAGTTTTTCTGGCTGTTCTATGCTGAGAAAGTTTGGCTTGTGCCAAGCAAAGTTTCTTATGATGAGTAAAGTTGCTTGTGCCGAGTAAAGTTGCTTGTGACAAGTGAAAATTTGCTCAATGTCGAGCACCATTGAAATTGCTGAGTGAAAACAGTAATGAAGGCTGACTTACAGAAGTTTGATTATTGATGAGATTTTAGATCTCTGGCCGACTTAGTTGATTTTATTGGGATATGAAATGTTAATTAAAGATTGATCCACGTCATTTAAAGTATGGGTAACCATAATTAATGCATGGTTTCAAGATTTAATAATAGACTACTTTGGAGAAGTAAATGTAATGCAAAGATGAAATGATCTGTTGGATCTGACCTAACCTAAGATCTATGATCTTGTTTAAGTGGCAAAAGGTTTATCTGACCTAGACTGAGAGGTATTTGATAACCTCAAGGGGTTATTCATTATGTGTGGATGTATGTGTATGCAAAATTTTTGCATAGTTGATTTACTATTTAGCATGATCTAGCAGAGAAGGCAAAAAGGTAGAAGGAGAGTGTTGCATGTGTGATTGCTTGACAGATTTCCAAATAGATCAGAAGGTTGAAAAGACAATGCAGGCTATTCAGTAAGTTAACATCAGAGCTGTAATTGGATCTGAATTGCAAAGTAAGTTGTTATACGTACTAGATAACAACTGTTGATTACTTTCTTACCATTGTATCAGTTAAATCCTTTAACAAGGTTGGCTTAATAGTCATTTGTATAAATCCTCTAACAAGGTGACATTCAGATTGGAATTTTCTAAGTCCTCTAACAAGGCCACTCCTGACAGGGTGATTAAATCCTTTAACCAGGTCACACCTAGCAGTGTGTTATTGTAACCTTTAACAGGGTTGGCTCCTCACAGGGCATCACTTCTGAAGAGTGAAAACTTGGTAGCATGTTACTGGTGGTTTTTCCCATATTGGGTTTCCACGTTAAATACTTGTGTCAACTTGTGTGAATTCTTATGGTTTACTTTCCTGTTATGTTACTACAAGCTAATTTCAATTGACTGTAAACTGCATGATTAAAGTTGTTGATTTATGCTACTATTGTCTAGTAGATCTGAAGTACAGAAAGTTTTATTTGCTACATCTAGACCTGGGGATAACTGAATCACCCCTCCCCTCTCAATTATTCTAAATTCATTCTAACAATTCGTATCAGAGCTGGGTCTCCTGAAAATAGTTTGAAGGCACTTGGAGTGAAAAGATCAAAATGTATAAGAAAGAGGTTCCCAAGCTAAACAAAGATAACTTTGTTGCATGGCAAAGCTTGATGAAACTACATTTGGTTGGTATTGGAGATGATGCTAAGTGACTTATTACAATAGCCTATGTACCACCTGCTACTCCTCTCTCAGCTACACAACTAAGAGAAAAGAAAGAGCACAATCAAGCAATGTTAGAGATCGCCTCCTCATTGAGCTATTCAGAGTTTGATGATATAAAGAGCTGCACAAATGCAAAAGAGATGTGGGAAAAACTTGCAACTGTCTATGGTGGAGACACAAAGGTGCTGAGGGCTAAATTAGAAAGTCTAAGAGGTAAGTTTGATGAGATGAAAATGCAAGAAGGTGAAAATGTTATTCAATACTATAGTAGAATAAAAGAAGTTGTAAATGCCATTAGAGGGGCTAATGGGACTATTGATGAGAACGCCATTATGAGAAAGGTACTGAGAAATTTACTTCCTGTATATGCTATTAGAGTTTTTGCAATTCAAGAATTGAGATGTACTCCTAACAACAATCTAAATCTGGAAAATCTGATAGGCAGACTCACTGCATTTGAAATGTCAAATTATGATAACTATAATCCACAAGGGATTGATTCTACTTTTAGATCATAGCTGGTTCTCAATAAGTATAATAAATAAAAGAAAGATGTGGACAGTGATAGTGACACTTTTGATGATGATCTTGAAGAACTTGAAGCACTCATGGAAAAAGGACTATCCTGAGGAAAAGGAAAATATAGAGGTAAACTTCCTATCATTTGTTTCTCATGCAACAAAGTTGGTCATATAGCTGCTAGATGTCCAGACAAAAATGAAAAGGATGAAAGAAGGGACAACAAATACAAGGAATATAAAGACAGAAAGGATGACTGAGACTTCAGGAAATATAAGGACTACAAAGATAAAGGTAAGAAAACTTGTTATATTGTTGAAGAAACTTCTGACAATGACATTGATAATTCTGATGACAATGATATAGAAGTTGTTTATTTTGCAATGAAAGAATATTCTGATGATGATGATAAAACTGCACTAATCTCTTATATATGCAAGAATGATCATTGGATCATTGACAGTGGTGGTTCCCATCATATGACTGGTGACAAAGATAAGTTTTAAACCCTAAACCAATGTAAAGGAGGATATGTAAAATTTGATAATGATTCACCATTTCTTATCAAAGGTAATGGATTGATTTACCTGACTGACAAAATAAGATGTGATGATGTGTATTGGGTTGATGATCTAAAATACATTTTGTTGAGTGTCACACAGTTGAACAATTCTGGTTACAAAGTTGAATTCCATCATAGAAAAGCTAAGATCTATGATTCCACTGGAGAATTAGTTTGAAGTGGTGATCAGACTAAAGGTAACTTATTTTATCTATATTTATCTGAAGAAACATGTTTGTTTGCACAATACAATGATTTTTGGTTATGGAATAAGAGGTTGTGTCATGTGAACTTTGATAACTTGGTAAGCATAAGTAAATTGAAAAAGGTTAGAGGGCTACCTAAATTAAAGAAACCTGAGAATGCTATGTGTAAACAATGTCAACTTGGAAAGATGACTAAGTCTAGTTTCAAGATTAAAACATATGTATCAGAGGAAATTATGGAATTGGTCTATACTGATCTCTATGGTCCCATTGGAGAAAGAAGCTATTGTGGTGCTAGATACTTTATTCTATTTGTTGATGATTACTCAAGAATGATGACTGTAATGTTTCTCAAGGAAAAATCTGATGCATTCCAGTTATTCAAATGGTACTTATCTAAATTTGAAAAGGAAACAGGTAAAAGCTTGAAATGATTAAGATCTGACAAAGGTGGAGAGTTTATTTCTAATGAGTTTAACAGGTTTTGAAATGACCGAGGCAAAAAGAGACAGATGTCTGCACCTAGGACTCCTCCATAATATGGTATTGCTGAATGAAGGAACAGATCTACTATGGACTGTGCAAGAACACTAATGATGGAGAAAAATGTTGCACAGAAGTATTGGAAAGAAGCTGTAAGTACTACAATCTATACACTGAATAGAGTTCAAGTCAAGAAAGGTACAAATGCTACACCTTATGAACTTTGGTATGGTTATGCACCTAGTGTAAAGTATTTTAAAGTCTTTGGACGCAAATGCTTTATACTGAAAGACAATAGAAATGGAAAAATAGATGCTAAAGGTGAAGAAGGTATATTTCTTGGTTATTCAACCAAAAGAAAAGCATACAAATGTCTGAATACTAATACTAACAAAATTGTTGAAAGTGAAAATGTAAGAATTGATGAGTTTTCAGAAAGAAATAAAGCTGAAAGCACACAAGAACCTAAAAGCTACAAATCATTCATATATCTGGATGAGGAAGATTCTATTTCACTGCCTAAGACTATTGTTGAACAGTAGCATGCACCTGCCGAGTCACAGAGTGGAGTTGACGAGCAACTGCAAGTGAATGTCGAGCTAGCTGATGGAGATGTCGAGTCACAAAATCAACCAGAACTGAATACAAATGATGAACCTAAAGCAAGGACTGAGCCTACCTTAGAAAAATATGTGAGAAGGAATCACAATTCTGATCAAATCATTGGGTCAAAGGATTTTGTTGTTTTGACGAGAAGTAAATTAAAAAATAACACATGTCTGTTATGTGAATTTGAGCCCAAAATAGTGAAAGATGCTTTAGAAAATGAAGATTGGATACAAGCAATGAATGAGGAAATTGAACAGATTGAGAAGAACAAAACTTGGACACTTGTACCTAGGCCAAAGCATAAAAATGTAATTGGCACAAAGTGGGTATTCAGGAACAAACTAAATGAGCATGGAGAAGTGACAAGAAACAAAGCTAGATTGGTATGTAAGGGTTATGCTTAGGAGGAAGGAATTGACTACGGTGAAACCTTCACCCTAGTTTCTAGATTGGAAGGCGTCAGAACCTTACTTGCATATGCAGCATACAAAGGATTCAAAGTTTATGAGATGGATGTGAAATCTACATTTCTCAATGGAATCTTGGAAGAAGTATATATTGAACAAGTTGATGGTTTTGTAGACCCAAACAATAGGAATATGGTTTTTAGACTGCACAAAGCATTATATGGATTGAAGAAAGCACCAAGATCATGGTATGAAAGATTGCATAATTATCTAATCAAGATTGGATTTGCAAGAACTAATGACAACAGCAACTTGTACTTGAAGACAGAGCAAAGAAAAGGTACATTATTAGATGAAATTTTTGTAGATGACATCATATTTAGCGGACAAGATGTGTTATGTCAAAAATTTGCAACAGAAATGCAAACTCAGTTTGAGATGTCTATGTTTGGTGAAATAAAATTCTTTGTTGGCTTACAAATTTACCAAATGAAGAATGGTATCTATATTACTCAATCTAAATATATCAAAGAGATACTGAAAACTTTTGGAATGGAAGAGTCCAAACCAGTAAGTACACCCATGGCTACTAGACAGAAGCTGACAAAAGATGATGACACAAAAGAAGTGAATCAAA
>MU225977.1:0-12719 GCA_018584345.1 Thuja plicata
CTCTTCACCTTTGGTGGATGCTACCCAATATCGCCAATTGGTTAGAAGACTCACATATTTGACTAACACAAGGCCTGATATTTCATATGTTGTGGGCATGGTCTCTCAATTTATGTAAGAGCCCCATGAGTTGCATTGGAAAGAAGCTAAGTTGATTCTTCCCTATATATAAATAACTCACAATTATGGGATTGACTATGAAATAGTCATGGATGTTGACTTGGAGAGATATAGAGATTTAGATTGGTCTTACAAGTCTCAGGATCACAATTCTACTAAGGGTGTTGCTTCTCTCTTGGATTTGGTTTGATTTCTTGGTCAAGCAAGAACAATTCTACTATTTTTCTTTCATCTTTTAAGGCTAAGTATCAAGGAGCATTTAATGGTTCTACTGAGGCCATTTGGCTTCACCATATTCCCATTGAGTTTGGCATTCCCTTCTAGAAGCCTAAAATCATCTTTTATGACAACCAAAGTGCCATTCAAATTTCTCTCCATCCAGTCCATCATCAGCAGACCAAGCACATTCAGATTCACATGCACAACATTTGGGAGTTAATTCATGAGTAGATCTTTAATCTTCAATACTTTTTGACATCAGTTCAGAATACATATATCTTCACCAAAACCTTCATTAAGAGATAGTTCCTTAATTTGAGATATTTTCTTGGGGTACGACATGTGTCATCTTTTAGGGGGGACTTCTTAGCACTTTCTTTCTTTCTCTCTCTATACTAGAGGGGATTTGGAGGTAGTGTGAGAGTGGGTAGTAAAACATCAGGTGGTGGTGATGCATGTGAGATGGGTGATTAATTTCTCCTCCTACTCCCATCCACCCCATTTTTCCTAAAAAAGTTTATGTCTGGTCAGGTATGTAGATAAATACAATCTGGTTGAGAAAAATAGAAATTTTGTTTCGCAATAGTTTTGTGTTGAATGTCTAATATGGGATTTTTTGGTACTACAATGTATCCCAATTGATGTATATGATACATTGTGTTGATACCAAGTGGTCAAATTTTTGGTTCTATCGAGTAGTAAGTGTATATTTTGGGGTGGAGTTGTGAAAAGATTTATCTCAATATTGTAATGATACTTTATAAATAATAATAAAATAATCTTTGACCAATAAAAATTTTGAACAGAAGATATTACGTGTACATAAATAAAAAAAAGTTTGAAGTGTTAATGATCAATACCCTCTTACGGTAGAAAAATATGTGATGGCAGAGCAGGACCAAAATGATGAAATGCAGCATTCATTATGCCCTAAATCAGTGCAAAAATGGCATAGCTACTTTGAGCCTAACATCATATGGAAAAATCATTGGTTCTCAAAGTATTTTAGGTATGACTCTCTCAAGAATAGTAACGGCTTTTAGGATGGGTATTCTTAGTTGGTAAATCAAAAGCGGATCCCATACAGATCTCTGAAGAAGGCCCATCAGGTGAATCGTTTAATGAAAACTCAATACGGTAAATGATCTAAATGCCCAAATTTCTTTATTTGATAGAGCTAGGTATGCAATCCAGGAAAAGTCCTACCAATATAGGTATCTCATGAACCCTAATACTAGAGAAATCCACCTAAATAATCAAACCCTAGGACATGCCTCCCCTAGAAATTTCTCTAGGGCACCACCACGAAGAATATCCCAAAATGATCAAATAACCGAGAATGATTGGCATCCTGCTTATAAACAAAATGGCCAGAGATTTAAGCACTCTAAGAATTAGATTATTGGTCAAACTAAAAACCCACAAAAAGATACCTTTAATTTACCCACATATAATCGTTTCGGTCATCTCTAGATAGAGAATAGCATAGATAAAACAATAATTGTTCCCTACACTCTACTACATAGACGAGACCCAACAGACATATTAATGTCTAAAAAACAAGATAGAGGGATGGTTTTCCCTTCTCATAATAAGGGAGAGATTTCTAATGGTGGGTTATTCTCTCCACCGCACCATAGATTCACAAAATTAATTAACCCTAACACTTATGTAGACGACCTAATCATCAAAGGTAATATTACTTTCACAAATGGCTTGATGAATCATTGTGCAGCTTCAGGGATTTAAGGGAAATGGTATGGCCATGGGTTGGAAGATAATGACATTAGATTATGGTTTAAAGAAACCCTTGGGGAATAGGTAAGTATGACTTCTCTAGATGATAACTATTTTTTTATGGAATGCAGAGATAGATTATTGTCTGATGATCACATGTATTATTTAGGGAACGAAGTTAAATTTGTAAAATGGAAGCCTAATTTTAAATCTAGTATGTTTGATTGCATCTCTGTACCTAGATGGATAAAATCCCAAACATGCCTGTGGAACTTATACATAGTGAAATTATTACACAGATTGGTGGAAATCTAGGAAGAATGATAGGTTTAGAACTGAACCTTCATAATTCATCGGATGTTAAAATGTTGATACAAACGGATGATATGAATGAATTCCTACGCCATATCAAATTTGAGGCTAACCAAATAATATATCAGTTTAAACCAGAATACTTTGATGGAAATATTTAACATAAAATATGGCTTAATTCCCACTGCGATATTAAAAGCAATATAATAGATTATACTATGGACCTTAAGGAGTTTTTTAAAAGAGAATATGATGTTGTTCCATCTCCAAACTCTATCCTTATTGAAGAAGGGGAAATATGTATGTATCCCATATTTCCACAATCTATGGATATTATTCCTGGAGTGACCTTTTTGGATTGTGGTGGTTTTTCTATTACTAACGTATCATATTGTGACAATAAATCTAAGGATCATTTGATTCAAGATGATTTTAGATCTGATATTTCACATAATATGAAAGTGATTCATGAAGAAAATTTTGTAGAAAAACAAACCAAGCATAAAATAGTCAACAATAGTATTATGACAAAACCCTGTGAAAATACAGGAGTCTTGATAGATAGTGATTATATCAGTAGAAAGAACTGGAATTTTGGAAATACTATTAAAAACTCAATAATAAAGACAAAAAAATCTCGGGTTAAGAAACAAGTTATGTCATATTTATGTATTATGACGCCTTATAAGGATCCGATATCTACTGATGAGGATTTGGTGGATATATCTGATGAAGAAACCAGTGATGTAGAGGAAAACAATAGAGTAAAAATTAAATGGATTAAAAAAATAATGGAATTAGACATAAACATAACAATAGAAGATATTCTTCAATATAAAAATGATATGATAGAGAAACCATCGAGCAAGAATGATATAGGCAAAGTTGCTCTTCTCATTAATGATAATTATTGAATGGAACATGAATGTTATCAAAAAAGGTTCCTTAATCCTATGTCATTACAACTTATCCCTAAACAGATAGCGGATGTTGTCGGATAAGCAATCAGGAAAATTGAGAATTCTTAATTTTAATGTAGACAATAGGTTTAATGAAGATCTAGATGAAAGTGAAATAGGAGAAATTAATGATTTCTTAGGACAAAACCATGATTCTGAGGATATGCTCATTCTCAGAGTTATAGAATCAATGAGTGAAGGAAAATTTTACCTGGGTTCTAATATGGCTCATGAAACTGAGAGTAGTAAGGACATGAAATTAGGCATAGCTCTCTCCTTTGTCAGGAAGGAGAATCCAGATTACCCAAAATAGTCACTTAAAAGGGGTAGGAAATCCCTTAAAGAATTAAGACAAAAGGATGGATCAGCTTTAGAATAGTTCAAAATCACATCTATTATGAATGCAGGAAAGGGGAAGGACCTTCCCAAGGCAACATGAAAATAATTTCATGGAATGTTAGGGGTTTAAATGCCCCTAACAAACAACGCCTTCTTAAGAGAAGCTTAACTTCTCTAGAGGCACATCTTTTTTTAATACAAGAATCTAAACTAGGAGGGGATGGGTACACTAATCTAAGTCCAAAATTAGGAATATTGGAGGTTAAAGGTGTGGATTTGGTAGGAGAATTTGGAGGACTTTCCTTTATACAAAATCCAAGGTTTATCTCTCCAACCTTCTTAGCCTCCAACTCTTATTGGATGGCGGCTAAGATCAAAAAATTTAGTAGTAGTTTAGAATTTATTATTATTATTATATATGGACCAAAATTCCTTCATGAAAAAAGATTAGTATGGAAGGAAATTGAAACTTTCATTCAAATTTATCCAAATATGATTCTTTTTTCTAGGAGGGGAATTTAACTCTATCTTAGACATAAGAGAGAAATTGGGTGGCTCTAAGAGTATTACTCAAATAATGATAGAATTTAAAGAGTGGATACAAATGATCAATGGGATGGATATTCCCTTAGATAATGGCTCATATACTTGGTCAAATAGGAGAATTAGAACTGAATTGATCACTGATAAATTAGACAAGTTCTTCTATATTGGGGACCTAACAAAATTAAGTGTAAACCTTAAAGCTAATATTGTTGCACACTCGGGATCATATCAATTCACAATTTAATTAAACCTAGAAGAAGATTTAGCACCCAAAAATAATCCATTTAAATTTGAAAAATTGTGGCTTAAAGATGAAGAGTATATGCTTAAAATAGAAGAATGGTGGAAGGAAAAAAGTTTCAAGGGATCTAAAACCTTTATTTTAAATGCAAAACTCAAACATTTATAGCACAGATTAATAGAATGAAACAAGGCTCATTTTGGAAATATATTTGAACAGAAGGAAGCAATAGAGAAATTCATAGAATAATTAATGAGATTACCCTTAGAGATGGGGTGAATATAGAAACATGTAATGAAGCAAAAAACTGTTAAGTAGTTATGAAGATATATTAACAAAAGAGGAATCATAATGGAAACAAATATCTAGAGAAGTATGATTAACTGAAGGAGACAAAAATACCAAATTCTTCCATAACAACTCTAAAGCCAAATGAAACTTCAACAAGATCACAAGCATCAAAAAAGAAGATGGTACCATACTTGAGACTCCAGAGAACATTGCAGAAGAAACAGTTAATTACTTCGAAGTAATTTTGAATAATATGGAAGGATCAAATAGAATAGCCCAAAATCAGATTCTAAAAATATTCCCACTATTATTTAACTAAGGAACATAAAAAAACATTAAATTCTAAATTCACTAAAGATGAAGTGGAAAATGCCTTGAAACATCTTCATCTTGACAAATCCCCTGGTCCTGATGGGTTTCCTAATTTTTTTGTATCAACAATGTTGGAGCTTTATTGGGGATGAATTTTTTTCAGCATTAGAGGGTATGAGAAACTCTGGTAGGATACTCCAAGAAATAAATAATACCTTTATAGCCTTTATACAAAAAAAATTAATCCAGGAATTTTGGATGATTATAGACCCATATCCCTATGCAATACACTATATAAACTATTAACTAAAACTTTGGCAAATAGGCTTAAAATGTTCTTGCCTGTGCTCATATCGGAGGAACAATCAGGATTTATTCTTGGTAGATCCACACTAGATGGGGTGATTATAGCTCAAGAAGTCATACATACCATTCAACATAACCATAATCCTAGCATGCTTATAAATCTTGATATCAAAAAATCTTATGATAAGGTGGATTAGAGATTCTTGTGCAAATGTTTAGAATCCTTTGGTTTCTCAAGGCAATGGATCAACTTAATCTTTGAATGCATTTCAGGGCCAAAGATGTCTCTTATGGTGAATGGTAACCCTGCTAGTTTTTTTAATATGACACAAGGTATCCGACAAGGTGATCCCCTATCTCCTTTTCTCTTTTTCATTATGGCAGAAGCCCTAGGTAGAACACTAACTAAAGCAAAGAATGAGAACATGGTATGTGATATCAAGGTAACTAAGGAAGTGGAGGCATGTACACATCAACAATTTATTTATGATAACCTCCTCTTTGGTAGGGCTAATGTAATAGAAGCTAGAACATTTAGAGATATACTAAATCTGTATTCAACGGCCTCTGGACAACAAATAAATAAAGGGAAATCTGAAATCTATTTTTTAAACACATCTAATGATGACCAACAAATAATATGTAGGATTCTAGAATATAAAATAGGATAATTTCCATGCAAATACTTGGGGCTCCCCTTGAATAAGGGCAACAGATCAACAAACTTATGGAGTAAGGTGTTAGAGAATATTGATAAAAAGGTTACAACATTGAAAGGGAAATGGTTAACAAGCGCGGGGAAAATAACTATGATCAAATATGTTCTCTCAACTATTCCTATTTATCAAATGATGTGTCTAAGTATGCCGAGAGGAATAGAAAAGGAAATCAATAAAAAATTAAAAAACTTTTTTTGGCAAGGATCTAATAAAAAAAAGAGATTAGATCTAATTGCATGTGACAAGATATGTAAACCATTGGAAGAAGGGGGTTTGAATGTAAAGAATATTAAACAAAAAAACATGGATTTAGGAACTAAATTAGTATGGAGAATGTACAAAGATCCAGAGGCTAAGTGGGATAAAATTCTTAGATTCAAATACTTAGATGGAAGGGATCCTTTAAGTATCTTCAGGCATTATTCTCCTCCCAGAGGATCAAGGATTTGGAATTTCATACTGGAATGTCAGAATTTTATTACAGATAATATTACTTGGGATATTGGTAATGGTAGTAAGGCCTTATTCTGGGAGGACTCTTGGAATGCATGCCCATCTCTTAGTACTATTCTTAATAATGATCTGGAAATTGAGATGATCAAACATAAGAGATGGGTATATGTGAAGGATTATATAGAGGTAGATGATAATAACCCAGCTTTGGGTTGGAAGTGGAAATCCTTCAATGACCTTGGAATATCTGAAGCTTTTAGAAATAAAGTTGTACAAACTATTAAGAATAGGAAATTAAACCCATCAGTGGACCCAAATAGAATAATATGGGCCAAATCAAAAAATGGGGAATATAGCACTAAATGTGGTTATAATTCTTTGGGTAAAGTAGAAAAAACCCAGACAACACTACTTATAGACTTATGCTAGAGAAAACATTGTTTGCCTAAGGCTAGAATGTTTACATGGGCTACAGTTCAGCACAGGATTTTGACAGTAGAATGGTTTTAAAAAATAGGGTATAATGGACCATCGAGATGTGCTTTTTGTGAGAGAGAGTGTGAGTCTATAGATCATCTTTTTACGAACTATGATTATTTGTACATGTGTTGGACATGGCTAGCCAATAAGCTAAGATGGAAAACTACATTCCCCAACAATTTGGTAGATATCCTCAGATCATGGCCAAGGAGAACGGACTCTGGATTGTATGGGAAGATATGGAATATAGCGCCTTCCATAATAATATGAGAATTATGGAAGGAGAGGAATAGAAGGATATTTAAAGATAAAAAAACTAGAGATAGACCAACTATTAAATAAAATTGAAGTGAGTATAGTAGAGGTAGTGAACAATCGCAATATGATAGGAAGAAGAGATATGGTTTTTTCTCACTACGATGAAAAAATTTGAAAATTATGGTATGGATTAAAAATACCTCCCTTTATAGGCCAAAATAATGTGGATAAGGAAGCTTTGAGGCGTAATTGCATATGGAGACCCCCCATGGAAGGTTGGTTTAAATTAAACTTTGATGGGGCCTCTAAAGGAAACCTAGGTAGAGCAGGAGTGGGATACTGTATTCATGACAAGTCTGGGAAATTGATTGCTTCCAAATCAGTTTTCTTAAGATTGGAAAGCAATAATGAGGCTGAAGGTAGTGCTCTGATAGAAGGGTTATTGATGTGCAAAAGAATGAATCTAGATAAAATAGAGATAGAAGGGGATTGATCATTGATTATTAATTCCATCAGAATGGGAAGTACACAAAATTTGAAAATGGGTTAATTAAGAGAGGTTTAAACATATTAACATTAATCAAACAATATATTATTAATCATACTTACAGAGAGGGTAACCAAACAGCTGATCTTTTAGCTAATAGAGGGGCGGAGGGTAGGAATGAAGAAATAATAGTGGTAAAAAACCAAGAAGTATAGGCATAAAATATGAGAGAAACAAAGAATAGATGAATCTAGATCTAATACGGAAAGGAAAACCTTATTGATAAGAATAGTAGAATTATTGACAAAAACAAAAAAGATAATTATTAAGGCAATGGAGAATTAAGTGTAGTTTTTGTCTTATAGTGAGGATTACGAGTAAACAACATAAGAAATAAAAGATATAAATAAGAGTGATGGATAGGAATCGATGGGGATGTAGAAGACCAATCGTTTCATTTTCTATATTAGCAATAATGAGGGATAACCTTAAGTAGGGTTATATAAGGAAACTAGGTATCAATATGAGATAAGGCCAGCAGGAAAGAAGACTAAATGGCTACAGCAATAAAACTAAGGTGTATTAAATCTCAGTTGGCCTTCGATGGAAAGATTACTCTTAAAAGGATTAAAAATATGATGCTTGTTACTTATGATATAACTGTTAGGGCTGTTTATATTGTTTTGGGGAGTTGAATACATTGAAAATGATAATAGTCATAGGGTAAAATCAGACATCCCAATGATGTTTATTGCTTCATCTCTACATGCAGATCCTGATATTCGGGATATTGGGAGGTTGTGTAGGAATTTTTTTAAAAGGAAACATTTTGTTGACCTTGCTAAGGTAATTGTAAGTATTAGAGATCCAAGGGATTATTAGCATTCCAGAGGAATTGAGAGCATCATTCCATCTTTTCCCATAATGATGGTTGAGGACAGAAATAGGTATATTGCAAAGTTGTCAGCCATAAGAAGGAATCTAGGTTTTCTGTTTACCTTTATGCATATCATAACCACTAGAGAACTAGATTGGTTTGATAAATTTGGGATTGAGGATGAACTGGGACTGTGTATTCATTGTGATGAAATGTATGAAGAAGAATGAATAATAATTGTTTGAATAGTCCTAGTATACTGGAATTATAGAAATTAAAAAGAATTACATTTATAATGGGAAAATAAATAATCATTTATGATTTAACGAATATATAGGACATATGTATGTGTTATTATGAGGCAATACTACATATTCATATATGGATATGTTTTTATATAGGCCAGAAGCTATAAATGGGTTTTTATTTTCTCACTGTGAATGACAATTGTAATTAACACATATATAAGCATGGATTGTTGGAATGAGCAAATCAAAAATAGTAGATGATAATAAATAAATAGAAATAATGATAATAAAGGAATAATGATTAAGGTAGTAATCATGAAACCTTCGAAAACTATGGTTAATACATATAAAAAGAATACAGAGAGTGAACTTTGCAGGAGAATAGATGAAATAATCATTAAATAATAGAAATAAATTACTTTCAGATATCCAATCATCTTGAGATCGCAATTATTATGATAGCTAAATAGTAATTATTGTGCAATAAATAGAAGTAATGGAGCTATTGAGTTATGGAGAATTAAATTTAGCATAATTTTTGTTGAAATCACACTGAGTCTATAAAGGGAATAGGGAAGCCTTCATTGGTACCGACATAATCAGGGGCTCAAAGGTAAGATGTATAATATCGTGTTACTTTTGTGAATTTATCTTTAAAAGATATAGACTAAATGCTGGTTTTTTACAGAGATGTATATCAATGTGCAAACATTTCATATCAGACAGACCCGAGACATGGCCTTTTTGGGTAAAGTAACACCAAAGCGGTGGAACAAAATCCTTAAACCCATGGATGACTTGTCAAGAAGGGCTATGGAATGGGTGATAGGTGTTACAAATTATGACTATAGTTTTACACTATGTACTAATGCATACATTGTAGGGTTTTTCATTTTATGTATGTTAAGAGTTGGGTATACGAAGGAGGAAACCATAGAGTTGAGTAGGAAGATCTTTATGGGTAAAATCTTGGGGGGTTCAAAAGTAGTAGTAAGTAGTATAAATTTCAGAGAAATGGTTCCCTATCCAGAGGAGTATATGAAAGAAACCATAGGGAGTCTTGAACATAATGGTAGGGTAAGTAGTAGACCATGCTTGGTGTTTAAGGATTTGGAAACCTTTGATAATAACTGGGAGGAGGTCAAAAGAAATCTCCACTTTCTAGTAGTATGGAAACATGTCATGAGTGAAATGGAGCTCAACTGGCTCCTTCAATATTTTGAAGTGGAGGGCTTTAGTGTCCTACCATCAGTCATGCAACTCGATATGGAGCAATTGTAGAAAAACCCTCCAATCTTCATTAAAAAGGGATGCTTGAGCCAAACTCCAAGTGCCAAAGCTGGAAATGGGTAAGAGGAGAGAATGGATGACAAAATCTCAATCATCAAACAAGGGGAATGAATCATCATAGACAGTAAATATGGTTTTAGGAAGCATATAGAAAATCTATGAGACTCGTAATACTTTTAATTAAGCTCTTTTTAAGGTATAATAACACAAATATATATATGTATGTATGTGTGTGTGTGTGTGTGTGTGTATATATATATATATATATATATACACTCATACATATATTTATATATTTATATGTATTTGGAAGCATGCATTTATCTCCATAATATATTGATATTGTTTCCCCAAAAAGATGCACATAAACTCATTCAAGAAGGGATACAAATCTGTAGGTATCATGGTGTTAAATTGTACAATTAAGGAAAAGAATGGGAAAAGGGAAGAAACAAAATACAATATAATAGAATTTTATGGATAGGTAAATAGGTACAAACAAACACATCCAAAAGGTACACAACAAGTTTGAAAAATACAAAAGCCTCATAAGACCAAATGTGCAGTAGTAATATGTAGATATGATTATAGGCTAATTACAGCAAATGGGGGTAGGTAATAAAGGCATAAATAAATCTGACAATAGATAATATTCCCTTTTCAGTAATCACAGAGAATATGGAAAGGACAAATGGAAGTGGGAATATTACATTCAACGCTAAAGAACTGTAATCATATTGTTTTTGTTCTATAAGTAGAGAATGGTATATGAGAAAAAGCACAAAGGTAGCAGAAATATAGGAAACTTCAGATAGATGTATCACTATAATCTCTTATTTTGAAGTCAAAACATACCAGTATGGATTGACTTCAGGTAAGAAATTACTAGGATTCCAATGTCTCATTTTTTAAGGTTTCTCATTAAAACATAAGTAATATAGTTTTGAAGCACAGACTGATGAATGGCATTAACTGGCAAGGGTAAACGCATTTAGAAACATATATATGTGTATACAAGTATGAATAGATATGGGATTTGCATATATATACATAGTTGATTATGTATAGATATACACTTATAAAGACGGGATCATTTTTAGATTAAGAGTATAATATGATCAGATAGTATGGTATCCATGTTATAATGTCACGATTTTGGGCAGAGAAAGTTTTTGTTACTTGATCGCTATACTATATTAGTACTCTCTTCCCTACTTGAATGAATTATTAAGGATGATCAAAATAGAGTATATCTTAATAATAAGATGCACAGACAAGATACATATGAAATGTATTTAAATTCTTAATATCTTTTTGTTCCAAGTTAGAGATGAAATAACTGGACTTTGTAGAGATGTATTATGTTATTGGGATATAGAAGCACTTAGGGATTTTAGAGTGCAGCCTCTTAATATTCAAGGATATTGTAGAATTAATAAGATATGATGATTAACCTTCATTTGAAAAAATATATGCCGAGTAACGTCTCAAAATTAGAAGAGCTGAAACAAGGATTAAAATTCTAAGATAAAAGAATATGCAGGTATAGATATATATTTATTATGTGTATGCACACACACACACACACACACAAATATACATTTAATTGGGTATATTCAGAAATACACAGAAATTAATGTGACTCATAAGCAGTTAATAGTGATGTTCATAGAAATGTGGTATGAATCTAAGGATAAAGATATGTTTTTAAAATTGTGAATATGAGGAATAATATAATACAACACTCATATTTAGAATGAACTTATGGATGTGGACTAACCCTATACCTTAGAAGTAATAGAGAAGTTTTGTAAAAAAGGGGTAAAGGAAATTTCTGAAGGCTAACATATGAGATATGTCAGTATTTTGTCTATAGATATTATAGGCAGGAACATATATGGATAAAGCAGATGCCTATAAGGATAGCTTAAAATATGGATTGGTAAAGACTTTAATTAAGGGTCACAATTGGTATGATCAGAGAAAACACAGATCCCTTATATCAAAGGGGCTTGATCAGGACAAAGCCTTCAATAAACCATCTCGATAACAAAGGATATAAATTGTAATAGAATATACACAGATATGTCTATAAAACAAAAATGGATAGATCCATTTTTCTGTAAATGAGGGAATGCCTTCATAAGTAAATGTAAATATAATGATCACCGATAAAAAAAATGTAAATATAATGATCTCGACCTCGGTCCTGGGCTAGACTGGAGGTTTTCTTGTCCATTCTTTCCTACCAGTGCCCGTAGGGAATGGAGACTATGTAATTTTCAATTTATATATTAACAAAAATTCTAGCTACAACCTTTTACCAATCAAAAAAAATAAAAATAAAAAATTTGAACAAATATCTAAACAAGTATAGAAAACAAATAGTCTTTTCTCTGATAAAATAGAGTTTCCAGTTTCTACATAATTCAACCCTTAAAATTGAGCTAACTTCTTGTGATGTCCGCTATCTAGAACAAGGTTGAAACATAAATCATAGTAAAAAAATTAAAATAAATAAAAAT
>MU225977.1:22607-44483 GCA_018584345.1 Thuja plicata
TGAGCATGATTGGTCCTATAAAATATTTTTTGGGATTGAATGTAAAGCAGACAGATAAAGGAATATTCATAAATCAGTCCAAATATGTGAAGGAAATATTGAAGAATTTCAAGATGGAAGACTGTAAGCTAGTATACACTCCTATGATATCAGGATGCAAGCTTTCTAAAGAGGATGATTCCACAATAGTTGACAAGACATTGTACAAGTCTATGATTGGAAAACTTATATATCTGACTCAATCTAGACCAAACATATCTAATGCAGTTGGCATTGTTGGTAGATTTGCAGCTGAACCCAAGTAGAATCACCTAATGGAAATAAAGAGAATATTCAGATATCTAAAGGGAACTATAAACTATGGTTTATGGTATCCTAAATCAAAGGATTTATAACTTCATGTATATACAGATGTAGATTGAGCAGGTTGTATTAATGATAGGAAGAGTACTTTAGGAGAAGCGGTATTTCTTGGAGATAGGTTGGTTTCTTGGATAAGCAAGAAGAAGAATTGTATTTCCCAGTCAACAGTAGAAGCTGAATATGTTGGAACAGCATTAAATTGTTCAACAATGGTTTGGATCAAGCAGATGGTTAAAAATTTTGGTATTCTGGTGGATTATCCTATTGTTATTCACTGTGATAACACTAGTACTATCAACATGTCCAAGAACCCTGTGATGCACACAAAGACAAAACACATTGAGATCAAATACCATTTTCTTAGAGAAAAATTTGCAGATAATGAAGTAAAATTGGACTATGTAAGCACTAAAGAATAGTTGGCAGATATTTTCACAAAGCCTTTATCAAAAGATACTTTTGAGTATCTCAGGGAGAAGTTGGAAGTAACTCCCTTTCCTGAGTTTGATTAGATAAAGCAACAAGTACATCAATCCATGGTGACTGATGAATGGTTGACTACTCTATTTTTGGAGTAGTACCTGTGCCTAATTGTTTATGGTGCCCTTTGCCATTGATGTCAAAGGGGGAGTATGTAGTAAGGGGGAGCATATACTCTGGGGGAGTATATAATCATATAACTTAAAAACATAGACAAAAGAGTTGCAGCAATGTAGAGGAATCCTTGATGAGGATATTGAGAAGATTGTAAAAAGATAGAGGACAGCATGTGCTAAAGATGTTTTTAATATCATATGTTGCCATCAATGTCAAAGGGGGAGATTGTTGGAGATTTACTTCTGGTAGCTATTCATTTGTGTGTTTGTCATTGATGACAACATATAATATACATTAGTCTTCTATATGTACTTATCAGAATGATGCTATTAACCCTTGCACGGTTATATTCATGTTGTTGAGGCTTTGTTCATACACGTAGGATCATATTTGATGTTTCAGATAAATTGTGTTAATTTGTTATTGGCAGTTACAGTTTCTGGAGAGTATTTGTTCAGAGCCGACGTATTTACTGTGTTTCTTGAGTTGTGCCTATCTTCCAGATACACATTTGTATATTCATGATTAGTTATGACTTAGTCATGTTTGGTTAAGAGTGCTTGTCTTGTTTCATCAGGATCATATTGTTTGAGATAATTTGGTGAAGCCAACTTTGTGAAGTGTCGCATATATTTAGTTTATATTGCATGATTGTAATTATGCTTGTGTGGTTAGTTTAGTTGAAAAGGATATTATGAAGAGTTGTCTAACAGGTCCCATGATCTCATACTTTGAGGAAGATACTTATAGTAGTTCATTTGTAAACGCTAAGTGTGAATGATAAGAAAAGAGACATAAAAAGTACAGAGCAGAATATCAGTTGTGTTTCATTCATCAAGGATCTATGTGAAGAAATAGTGGAAGATTAAAATACATTGGAACTGATCAAGATAGCAGTTTTACTCTACAGTTCATCATCATATATATTGTATATCTTTTCTACAGAAGGTTGTAGCCTTCACCATTGAAGCAGTGAGCTTTTGGACAGTGAGTCCCCACCCTTAATAGGGTTATTTGTAAAAGACTCCTAACAGGTTCAGACCCTTAACCAGGTCACTATACTTATTGCATTGTAAAGAACAACTCCTAACAGGGTTGTGTTATGCCCTGCATACTCGTCCCTACATTTTGTGTGCAAAATGTTGGGTCCCCTTTTTTTTCTTTTGGCTCTTGCCTTATTTTCTTTGCCTTTGTTTCTCTTTGTTTTCTTCTTCAGGTTTTCCTTCTCGTGAGGTTTGTTTTATTTTTCTTTTTGTCTTTCGCATCTCCGGGACCCAGTCCTAGAGTTGGTTGTTTCCTTTCCAGAGCCAGATTTTGGACTCCGAGATTCTTTGTCGCGATGTCTCTTCCTCACAAAGAGGTATGGTTGCATGGAATCCCCAAGCCCGGAGTCTGGAGGTTTTCTTGTTTCAGAATTTGTGAGAAAGAGGGTAACTTTCTTTTACCTTGGGTATAAATTGGAATTACATGTCACTTTAACAGTTACCGCGATTAAAAAACTTAGAGTTTTCAGAGTGATTCCCTGATGATTTGAAGTGCGATTAAGTGTGAATTACTCTAAGCTTAGTGGATAACTACAAGTTGATTTTTGGTAGCTGTTTGAGAGCATTGGAGGTTGAAGCTATTGCAGAGCGACCCCAGTGCCATCTCTTTTCCATTCTTCAAGTTTCCAGGTAGGCCTTCTAGTTCCTGCTTTTGTTTTGTTTGTTTTTGGTTTTGGTTTTGGGTTTGTTTTGTTCTGGTTTTTGTGATTTTTGCTTTTGGTTTGCCACCCTTTAGTGGGTTGGCTCTACCAGAGGGTTGTTCGCCCTCTACGCAGCTGTAGGTTAATGTACATTTTGTATTTTTTTTTAGGATAGCTACTATACATTGTGTTTATTTTTTCTATACTGTGAATGGTGTATATTTTTGTATATTGCATGTATATACGCTTCATCTCTCGGCCCTCTTATATTTTATGTATATATGCTTTGTATATCCATCCAAGCTCACAAATTATTCATGCTCTATCGAGTATTTTGGCTTCCTAAGGTCAAGCTCATCAAGATGGAGTCACCACAGTTTGAACTTGGCACCTTGTTGGTTTGAACCATGGCAGCTTTCTCTCTCCTCCATCACATCACCATAATGGCGGCATTAATTTCCCACAAGTGGGCATTCAAACCATATCTCATTTGGCAATAAATTCCCCTGTGTCATCCCATTTTTCACCATAAATGTCTTTACATTGCCTACCATCTTACCACATGTTGACACACGTCAACCAAAGTACGGCCCATTGTCAGTCACATCGGCAACAGCTAGTTTGTCTGAATTTTGGACCTCTAGCAGGACCTTGTTTTCTACTTCTCCTTGCCACCTTGTCAACATGCTCCAGAATGCTAAGTCATGTTCATTCTAGATACTCTGGAAATTTTGATATATGTACTAATGCTTGTTTGACAGGTGCGGGTTGGTGAAGAATCTTCCAGAGTTATAACTTGTGTTTATATGTCCTGACAATTCTCTAATCTTGCAGGTTGTAGATAGATTAATTCAAGATGTCTGACGATTTCGCTCCTCCTGATAGTCCAGAACTATCTACCACTTCTACCTGGGAAGCTACAAAGTCAAATATTGAAAGAATGTTGGTGAAGCTTCCCCTGACCTCCAAATATCCAAAGGAGGGAGCTATTGCGGGGTCCAAGGTCCACTCCAAAGTTTAGGAAATAACAGATACGGATCCTGGGACTTGGGCCAAATTGCAGGGTCTGATCTAAACCATTTACAGGTTAAAGGTCGAGGAAGACAAAATGGCCACTTGTTTAGCTACCTCCAGCATCATAAAGGCCGCAAAATTTCCATGTGCGGTGCATTCACTAGAATTAATAAAGTAGCTAGCAATACTATATAATGTAGCCACTCGCTCAGTTCTGCTTCTGGATCCCTGGCCACTACAATACCCCACCACCATCATCACCTTAGATGCCCCAACCTTTTCTTTTGGGTTGGGAATTCCTCAGTTTAAAGGGTCCACCATCATCACCAGGGCCAAATCATTGGAGTAATTCGGTGAAGCCAAAATCATTTCCCGGCAACACCTCAACAGTTAGTGGCTGAAGTCTCCAAAGCGAGACCACAAGAGAATGAAGTTGGAAATTCCCCGTGGGGATTTCAAGGAGCCCATTCGAGCGGGCATCATATTTTTATGCAGGATCTTTGAATGGCCCCATTCTCAAGAATTCTCAGCGTGGATGTATTATTTTCTATACTGCATCACCACACACAACATGACCTTCAATTGGGAGACTATCATAGCCAACCACATAGATACACAGATGAGGACCGTCGACCAAAATTCCCAATTTTACATGACATCATATGTGTTGTGGGCACTAGCATAGAAAAAGTCAACTTTTCAAGGTCTGGGAAAAGCCAGGGAACTCAGGAACGGTCTGGGGCAAGTCACACCATGGGATTATTATCCCCAACTGCAGTGGGAGCTTAGTTTCCTAAACTTCTGTCGGGTAAATGACGCCTTCATTTACCATAACATTCTAACACTTACTTGGGATTCTGGGTAGCGCCTCTCAAAGGCGGTGATGACTCTGGTCAGCTCCTACAGCCAGTATTTTATTTATTTCTGGCATCACACCTACATTAGGGTGATAGGCTTTAATGGGAAGCCCTATCTCCTTCCCCAGTATTGCGGGGATAGAATTATTCTCTTGGAGTTTTGCAGACAAATGATGGATCTGCACGCCTTCTTCACATTGAATAAGATCATCAATGTCCCTTTCCCTTTCACCTGTGGGAATTACACATGCAGCCTCACCACAGCCCGAGAAGCAAATAATGAATTGAAAAGCTTGGGGCTGGTAGAATTCACCACACCAAGAAAAATTATGATCCCCGCGGCAAGATTTCCACAGCATTACCTTGGGCGTCCCCACCTCATAAAGAGGATATTGAAGACTTCTGGGTCGACTGCCAGGATAGTTTGATCTCCATGCCTAAAAAAATACAAGGATGAGCAAAGGGCTCATGAAAGCATTAGAACTTCAGACTTTCCCAAAGGGTTTCAAAGACGACGGGCCGCTGGAGGATCCAGCATACAAAGGACAAGGGCTAGACAAATTAGACCTCCCTCCAGTAGATTAGGCCACTCCAGAGGATTTAACAATTGAAGGAGTATGCCACCCCATCATAAAGGCAAGTCACAAATACTTTTCTCAGGTGTTCCCCAAGAGCACTCAAAAGAAATTGACAGTCAAGAAGACCATTCCCTCTTTAGCCGACGTCAGACCTTCTTCATCCGCCGCAGCCGTTGAAGCAAGTGTAAGTAAAGGAAAAGAAAAAGAGGGTTCCCCGGTTCCCAAGGCACCTCCTCATATTCCCACCCTTTTGATGGCCCAACTGCACAAGGAAATGGAGGTGGCGAAGCTGGTCAGCCAACAAATCAGTATGCAAGTATCTGTCGGCCTCCCGATCACTCCAATGGCATCTGCTCACCCAGTGGGGTCCCCTTCATTGGCAGTAATGATGAATAGACAGACTTTCACTGAGGCAGAGTCTACCAGCATTCTGAATACCGATACTTCACTCATAAGGAGAAATAAAATGACCGTGACCATTGTACCAAGCGCCACCCCCGGTATGCTAGAGAGGCCCCCAGTAGATGTAAGTTCAGACTCCCCCAAACTGGAGGATATTTCAGACTCCTCTCAACTGTATGATGATTTTGATGATACCTTCTTGGCAGAGGAGCCTCTAGAGATTCAACAGGGTGTTAGTCATGCAGTGGAAGAAATTGAAGCTCAGGATAAAGAAGAGGTCCTTGCAAAAAAGGAAGTCCCAGTGGAAAAGGATATATCAAAGCAAGAGGCTCAGGAGGTGGTGCCCACAGAGCTTGAGCAGTAGAAAGTACCAGTCTAGGAGGCTGAGAATGCACCAAGGTACCCCACAAATGAGCAACCAATGGTCGGAGAACCCAGACCTGAGGAAACAATCATACCTCCAACCATCATGCTTCAGATGCCTTTGGTAACTCCAGTGACCAAGTGCCCCAGAGCACTTTTGGTGAGGTATTAATGGTGGCCGCCTTGTTAAACTTTGGCCAATGACCTCACCCACCTCCAGAAAATGTCCTGGTGGAGGAGAACATTGCAGTAGATAAGGCCAATGAGGCCCAGGAACAGCAGTAGGAAAATAAAGAAACTGTTGATACCACCAGGGAAGATGAAGTCCCTGAAAATATAGAGATTGAGACTGGGGAAAAGATCCTAGGCAATACTATAGATGACACCAGCATGGAAAAAAACATCGAGGGTTCTAGAGAATAGGAAACAGGAAAAGAATAAGAATAGGAAGAACTAGAACAGGAGCAAGAAAGAGAGCCCGAAGATAACGTACACTCTGGGAATGTGCCACCAGATTTTGAAAGGGATCCTAATGAATAGATATTGACACCAAGACTGCCCCAGCCACCCCAATGGCTGGTAGAGTCTAAGAAGAGGAAAGCCCTGGCAAAAGCCACAAGCGTTGCACTCTCATTGACCGAGATGATGGCCAGGAATACAAAGGCCAAGAAGCCCAAGAAGGCGTGGGTTATCCATACTCTCTAGACCAACCTAGTAGGGAGTACCATTGTGGTCATTGCAACACCCCCAACAAATGCAGATGCATCAGTCGTAAGGCCTGAAGACTACAATATAACAGAGGTAGAATTGGGGAAGAGAGACAAGAAAGGCGAATTGGACTTGCTAAAGGAGGCTACCAAGGTGATAGAGGCCCAGTACATAAATCAGGGCCAAAAGATGCAGGAGAAAAGAGAAACAAATGCCAATCTTCTCGCACTTTTGGCAGAACTAACACGGCCTCTAGCTAAGGTCCACCCTGAAAACCCTTCTTCTGGATTGCCACTTGCACAGGGCAATGTGGACTCTTTGTGCATAATGAAGAAGAAAGCGCAAGCAGTGGATGGGTGGGTGGCCAAACAAGTAATAGTGATGAGAGAATTTCTAGCAGCATCCCTCCCAAACCTCTACAGGGTTTATCTTGTTCTTAGCCACGCAAGAAGCTCCACTCAGATATGGGAGCAAGACTTGGAAAAATATGAGAAATGGAAAGTCGGGTTGGAAGAGATTCGCAACCTAGGCGAGGAGGTTTCCACAAAGTATGGTATTTTGGGAGAAGAATCATATGATTCCCTCCTGGTCCAGTACTCTAGACTTGCCCTCAAAATTGAGGTTCGCAAGGAACTGGTCAAGACCTTAAAAGAGAAGCTGACAGTAGCCTGATATCCCTTGGGTTTATTCAAGGCATTTGTGGTTGGGGTATCACAAGTTGATCCCTTCACCACCAGAACATGTACCCTAGAGGACTATGTCCTCAGCAAGTTTGATGAGAAAATGGAGTCCCTGTATCTGCCAGCCAGAGATTTTGACCAGGGCAGGTTATCCAGATTGTCAAAGACTGTGATCCGGTCACATGATGCCATCAAGATGGTGGATGAATTTTAGAGCGGGTCGGGGAGGTCGAGGATGCATTGGAGGTTGTTTGCAGCCGATGGGATAGCATCCAGAATGTAGATGAGGAAAGCATAAGCCAAGTGTTGGAAGCTTGGGAAAAATCATAAGTAATAAAGTTCTCCGAATCTAGGAAAATCTTATCAACACCATGTTTTGTATTCTTTATTCTTTGGAGGTGCAAGCTTCCAGATCCCAAAGTTTTGGATTCCACATTTTTGTATTCTTTAAGTGACCTATGTCCTGGTTCCCAAAGTTGACCGGTCACTTTCAAAGTAGTTAATGAAGGTTGTCAGAAGATGGGTAACCGCAACAAGGCACGTCAGCTTGACAAGAAGTTTCTGATAGGTGGTCTTCCCAAGGTGCCGCTTCAAAGATACACCTGGCACATCAGAGATAGGGTGCCACTTTCCCATTTATGAGGCATGTAGCCTCAATCTCTGGGGGATCAGATTTCTTCCTTCTCCTCCCATCTCTCTTCTCGAGGCTGATTCTTCCACTCCACCTTTCTTGTCTTATTCTTCTGACGTGTCAGGCCTTTTCTGTCTCGAGGTCTTTTATAGCATGTTATAGGTAGTACCGGCCACTGGATAATGTATTATATTGTAAAGTGTAAAATAAGTTAGGGTTAGGTTTAGGTCAAGTGATATGTATAAATAATAAGTTCAATCTCATTTCAAGGGTCGGTGAAATTGATGATTTTGCAGTCCATAGATAATAGCAATCTGGTTTTCTTAGTTCTTAGTTGCAGAGCTCAATGCTCCATAGTTTTAAGCTTTCAGTAGTTAAATGCTCCCTTGGAGTTATCATTGTATCACGCACCAGTGCTTACTGGAAAATATGTTAATGAGGAAGGAAGAGTTCTCTCGATGATGTTGTTAGCGTTCTCTCTCTTCTAGGTTAACGGTATGTTATGCTTTGTGTTCTTTATGTCCTTTGCTCTGATGCTTAAAGTAGATTAACGACCTCCTTTCCTTTGCTACTGATAAATATGAACTGATGGTTGTATATTTCTTTGGTATTTAGTGTAGTGTGTTAGAGCACTGTTGATGTTTTGAATGTTTAGCATAACTATAGGTAGATGAAATATTTCTAAATCTGTAATATCTTTTTAAGTTTATTTGCTAAGTGAAAGCATGCTTGGGGGAAACCCCACTTACCTGAATCCCCAAAGTGGATCAGTTGAAGATAACCAGCTATCCCCCTCAAAAAAAATAGTCACATCTCCCAACCAAGCCCCGCACTATCGAGACTCGACTCTCATGTGCTTGGAGGACCCGATCACAAAGTCCCGTCAATAGGTTGCAAGATCTTCTAACAGGGATTATTATAAACAAGTATAGTTCATTGTGGGTGCTAATTCCCATCGGGGTTTTAACCATTTGGTTTCCCCATAACCAAATTGTGGTGTTGTCTATTGTGTTATCTGAATGTGAATTTACTTTATTGTATTCTAGAGTTAATAAGAGAAAATAATTTAATTAGCTGATAACTGATTAACCCCCCCCCTCAGTTATCCTTTGGGACTATTCCAACATTTTGTTGTTACTCGGTTAACAAAGCAATCTTAAGATATTAACTATGATTATCCTTTAGTGATTAATTTTAGAAACATAAAGCATAAAACAAATAACATGTACATAGATGACACCAAGATTTAACGTGGATCCCATTTTGGGAAAACCACCAATTGCAACTTGTTACTATTTTTCACTCTTCTGAAGTGAGCCCTGTTAGGAGCCAACCCTGTTAAAGGTTACAAAACACACCATTAGGTGTGACCCTGTTAGAGGATTTAATCACCCTGTAAGGAGTGGCCTTGTTAGAGGTCTTCAAACACTTCAATCTAGAAATTTCACCCTGTGAGAGGATTTATGAAAGACTGTTAAGTCTACTCTGTAAAGAGATTTGGATCACTGCTACAATTGTTAGAGAGTAACAATGGATTGACCTGTTTTACGAAGCAACTATCTTTGTTGATTTAGATCTCTGTTGTGGTCTTAAACTAGATCCTCACTGACCAAATATTCTTTTGTAGCTCTGTATAGATGTTCTTGTCTTTAATCAGAATCCCATCTAATTTCACCTTCACTCTTCATATAAAAACTCTACCATATATTTCTGCTTATTACTCCTCAATATTCAATCCAAACTTGACCTATTATATATATGATAGGCCTTGTCAATTTGGCTTGAATAACCTTCCAAATAAATAATAAAACTTAATTTTGTCGGTTGCATATAACCAATTAAACATAAAGTGTAAATTGTTGTTAGTTGACTGACACTAAATGCATAACTCGGTTAACATTGTAATCCTTCAATGCTCGAACATTACTGTATTGCCCGAGTGAACTCAGTTAGAACTGAAAATCACTTTGGTCTTCTTTAATGCCTGAGAGAGCTTGGCATACACTGACTATTCTCAGTTTAGGTATAGACATTTGTGTAATCATCAATGACAATACACAATTGAATAATTGTCATCATTAATCTCCCTCTTTGGAATTTATGGAAACACATGTCATAATACAAAGAATTTTAGAGCAACAAAAGCAAGGATAAAATTTTATTAATGTCCTTAGCTTCATTTTGATTCTCATCTAGAAAACTCCCTCTGTCTTCACAATCGTTGTAATACAGATTTCTCCCTCTTACATTAATCTTTGTTTCTGATAAAATTTCTCCCTCTGTCATTAATAATCTTTTCCTTAATAATTTCATTTGCATGACATCAATAATCTCTCCCTCTTTGACATCAAAATGCAAAAGACTATATCCAATGAAATTGTAGTGTACCTAATGTACTGAATCATATGCAATAAGCTTTGACAATCTGCATCAACTTGTTAGATCTTTTATGTAGCTCGGTTAATGCATCGCTAATCTATCCATTAGTGAGCCTATGTTAGGGGAATCACCCCTAGCTTTCCTCTAAGATACAAGAATGCATCCTTAGGTAAAGGTTTTGTGAATATGTCTACAATTTGTTCTTTAGTATTCACATATTCAACCCTTGCTTCCTTGTCCTAAACCAATTCTCTCAAGAAATGATACTTTATTGCAATATTCTTAGTCTTAGTATGCATCACATGGTTCTTTGAAATGTTAATAGCAATAGTGTTGTCACAATAGATAATAATTGGTTCTTTGATTTCCTCCTTCATACCTGACAACATCTATTTGAACCATATGATATTTGAAAAATTTACTGTAGCAGCAACATACTCTGCCTCTACTATAGAATGAGATATGCAATTATGTTTCTTTTTGGTACAAGAGACTAACCTCTTTCCAAGGAATAACGCTTCACCACTGGTTCTCTTTCTGTCATCAACACTCCCTACCAAATCAACATCAGTAAAAGTCTTCAAATAAAACTTTCCTCATTTCTTATACCATAATCCATAATCTTCAGTACCCTTAAGATATCTCAGAATCCTTTTGATAACCATAAAATGATTCTCTCTAGGATTAGTTGAAAACCTTGCAACAATACCAACTGCTAATGCAATATCAGGTCTAGTGTGAACAACATATTGAAGTTTACCAATCATGGATCTATAGGTAGTCTTATTTACCTCCTTTGAGTCATCATCCTTATACAACTTATGTCTAGTAGACATAGGTGTCCCAACTAGTCCAGAATCTTCCATTCCAAATTTCTTCAGTATCTCTTTGATGTATTTAGACTGGGTAATGTAGATACCATCCTTCATCTGATGAACTTGTAAACCAACAAAGAATTTGATTTCTCCAAACATAGACATCTCAAATTTCTTACTCATAGCTTCGGAGAATGCTTTTCATAAATCATCATGTCCAGTCAACAGTATATCATCAAAAAATATCTCTACTAATAGTATATTTCTCTGAGGTCCTTCTTTGATGTACAAGCTACTATTGTCATTAGTTCTCTGAAATGCAATACTTACTAGGTAACCATGCAATCTTTCATAACAAGCTCTAGGAGCTTGCTTTAGTCCATACAAGGCTTTGTGCAATTTACAAACCATATTTCTGTTGTTAGGATCAACAAAACCTTCAGGTTGTTCAATATAGACTTGCTCTTCCTGAATTCCATTCAAGAATGCAGATTTTACATCCATTTGGTATAGCTTGAATCCTTTATGTGTTGCATATGCTAGAAGAGTTATGACTCCTTCAAGTCTTGAAACAAGAGAAAAAGTTTCTCCATAATCAATACCCTCTTCTTGAGCATATCCTTTACACACTAATCTTGCTTTGTTTCTAGAAACTTCACCTTTTTCATTCATCTTGTTTCTGAAAACCCACTTAGTACCAATCACATTTTTGTCTTTTTGTCGAGGTACAAGAGTCCAGGTTTTGTTCTTTTTTATCCGCTCAATTTCTCCATTCATGGATTCTATCCAACTTTCATCATTCAACACATCTTTAATGGATCTAGGTTCAATTTCACTAAACAAACATGTACCTTTAAGTTTGGTCCTTGTCATTATACCTTCTGTCTGATCTCCAATTATTTTCTTAGGTGCGTGATGCCTTCTGACATATTTGGAAAGTACAGATTCCTTCCTCTTTGATCGTGGGCTTGCTCCACTTGGTTCACCATGCCCAAACATTTTGTTGTGTTCTTTCAACTAATAATTAGGTTCCACTATTTGAGCCTTAGGTGCCTTTGTCTGAAACTATGTTCCCTCTGTTTGTGACTCAGTTTCTTCAGTCTGAGACTTAGTTCCCTCAGTCCGTGACTCAGTTTCAATAGTTAGCAGCTCAGGTTGCATAGGTTGCAACAAGGTTTGTGTTGATGAATTCAGTGGTTGACATGGTTGTTGTCCAATCACCATTGCATGTGTCTTAGGTATAGTATCAGGTTCATAATAAACAAAGTTTATGTAGTCCTCAGACTCTTTCCTGCTTTTTTCTTCACTTCTCTCTGCAAACTCGTCAATCTTTACATGTACAGTTTCTACGACTTTATGAGTATCAAGATTCAAACATTTATATGCTTTTCTTTTACAAGAGTAGCCTAGGGATATACCTTCATCACCTTTTACATCAAGTTTTCCATTTATTGCTTCCTTCAAGATGTAACATTTACTGTCAAATACTTTGAAATAGCGAACATTGGGTTTGTAGCCATACCATATTTCAAAAGGTGTTTGCTCAGTACCTTTATTTAGTTGAAATCTATTCAAGGTGTGAATTGCAATACTGATAGCTTCCTTCTAGTATTTGGTTGAAACATTCTTTTCAATCATCAATGTTCTTGCATAATCCATAATAGATTTGTTTCTTCTTTTTGCTATCCCATTTTGTTGTGGTGTACCTTGGGAAGATACTTGTCTCTTGATTCCTCTTTCATTGAATAATTTATTGAACTCATTTGAAATGAATTCACCTCCTCTATCAGATCTTAAGCATTTAAGTTTCTTTCATGTTTATTTCTCAACTCTGGCAAGGTACCACTTAAACTTTTGAAAAGCTTCTGATTTTTCTTTGAGAAACATAACAGTCATCATTCTGGAATGGTCATCAACAAATAGAATGAAATACTTCTCTCCTATGTAACTTATTGTTCCAATTGGTCCACATAGATTAGTATGCACTAACTCCAAGACTTCTTATTTATTGTAATTCTTCCTCTTGAAACTAGTTTTTCCCATCTTCCCAATTTGACATTGTTTGCATATTGCCAATTTAGGTTTCTTCAGGATAGGAATACCTCTTACTCTTTACTTCTTTCTTATGTTGAGGAGGTTATCAAAATTCACATGACATGTAATCTTTTATGCCATAACCAACTTTCTTCTACTTGTGTAATAAAACATGAACTTTCAGTCAGATCAAGATAGAATAGATTACCATTTATTTTCCTTCCAGTTCCAACTACATTTCCCTTACCATCCAGGAGCTTGGCCTTACCATTCATGAATTCTACCTTGAAACCAATGGTATTTAGTTGTGCCACACTTCGTAGATTATGCCTTAGTCCTTCAACCCAATAATCATTATCACATTTGATTCCTTTAGTTAGAGAAATACAACATTTACCTTTCACATAGCAAGGTTCATCATTCCCAAAACTAACACTCCCACCATCATAGTGCTCAAGATGTTCAAATTTAGTTTTATCACCAGCCATGTGGTGAGAATAACCACTATCAATTATCCAAGTGTCATTTTTGCTAATATGAAAGAAAAGTGTAGTCTTTTCATTATCTTCATTGTCTGAATCATCCTTAATAGCAATGTAAACCATTTCATCTTCATCACTATCAAAATCTTTTGCAATATAAAAATATTTCTTACCTTTATCCTTGTAGCTCTTATAGCTCTTGAAATATTTCTTTCCTTTGTACTTGTTGAATTTTCTCTCACCTTTATCTTCTTTTTTTGGACACTTAGCAGCAATGTGACCAACCTCATCACATGAAAAGAAAATCAATGGTATTCTTCCTTTGTATTGTCCTTTTTATTTGGCAACTCTCTTTGCAAGTAGTGCTTCAATGATTTCTAAATCTTCATCATTAGAATCATCATCACTATCACTATCAATCTATTTTCCTTTTGAGTTTCTATCCATTTTGTTGGCAAGTGATCTATTTTGCATGATGTGATTCACTTTTTGGTTTCATTTATGGCAACACATCTGGGTTACAGATCGATTACTATGAAGTTGAGTTTTGATGACTCTGAAATTGACTAAGTACGGAAGCAGAGTTATAGAGGTATTTTGGGTATCGAAGATCAAAATTGATGAATTAGGGCAAGCAAGCTTAGAGGAAGATAGTATGGGGTATATGTGACCTCCACCTAAGATCAATTTTATTTTTGTAATTTGTACAGCAAGTTAGAGAGATTTGAAGATAGACAGACAGTAGTATAACAGTGATACAAAATTGTTGGACATAAGTGACGATTCAGAGAGTATGATGTGGAATCTTGGCAATCAGAGTTGGATTATGGTTGTTGATAACCTATAATTTTATTATGTAAGAGCGCCGACTATGCATTTGATATTTGTTTTATTAAATGTATTTTGTATTGAGAGTCGACTATGTAATATATGGTTAAGAGATTCGACTTGTTTAAGAGATTATATATATATATATATATATATAGAGAGAGAGAGAGAGAGAGAACTTTTTGTTGAGGGAAGATAGTTGATGATGTGAGATGATTGGATGGATGATATGTTTTGATGACATGCGTATTGGAAAGAAGAGGATGACATAGATCATTGATGATCTATGACTGGAACTATCTAAGCATTAGAGATGCTTGTTTTGTTCATTACTGAGAAAATTTTGTAACAAAATTACATTGTAAGAGTTGTAAGCTCAGTTGGCCCCTAACAGGGTGTTGTATACCTTTAACATGGTTGTAATTTATTTAACAAGGAAATTTACTATGTAATATTTAGCTCCTAACAGGGCTATGTCTCCTTATAGGGACACTTATTCACCATATGTTGTTGGCATTCACTATATGGCCCACAGGATGAATCTTGCTTTTAGAGTTGTGAAGAAGTTTCCTTTAGTAAACAAGGTTGAAGATTTAGTAAGAGAGTTGTACTCATATTTTTTTCGAACTCCCAAATGTTTTAGGGAATTTTAGCACTTTGTTGATGGAATTACCAATGGAAACAAGCTTCTAAAAGATGTTGATACTAGATGGATCAGCACATCAAGTTTTTTCCAAATATCAATCTTTGATTGGACTTATGTACAACTTGCTTCGGAGGTTAAGCAATATAGAGACACTTTTGACTTTAGCATCTCTTCTTCCCATGCTAGAAGAAATGACAGTCATTATGAAAAAATCCCAGCAAAGAGCCAAGTATATTGTAGAATATGCTCATTTTTGTAAAATGTCATGCCAAGCCCTCGATAATCTCTATCGAAATGACCCAAATTTATCCGATGAAAACTTTCATCACTAGCAGAAACTAACAAATTTGGACAATCGTGATAATTATTTAAAGATCATTGAAAATGGAGATTTATGTGTTTGTGTAAGGGGATTTCAGATACCAATATACTACAGTGCCCCAAAGAAGCAAGCTACAAGAGTTACAAGGGAAGAGTTTACCAAGATCGTTGAGTCTATAGAAGCTAATGCAAGGGACATAGCCTATAAAGTTTCCTCTAAAATAATATCTTGATTCCCATATGAACAACTTCTTGAGGCCATGCCAATTGTGTTTCCTCAATATTGGCACTTAAACTCTAAGGAAGATTATCGTAATAGGTTGTTGACTTTAATAAAGGATTTTTGCAAATCCGTAGAATTCAATCAAGTGACTATCAATGGAATTTTAGATGAGGGTCTTCTTAGATAGAAATCAGGCACTTTTTCAAGGACTATGAAGCATCAATATCAATTAATGCATAACCCACATGAAGAGGGCTCGGCAACAAGGCTTTGGACAGAACTAAAACATAGCACAATATTGCATGGTGAAATTTCAGAGTTCTTCAAGCTTGTTGATCTATGGAAAACCATGATATTGTGTTCAGTGCAGGATGAGAGAGTTTTTAGTGCTTTGGGCTTCCTAAAATCAAAGCTAAGAAACAAACTAGACAAGAATTTGGAAACATGCTTGAGGCTCTACACATCTAGGTATGATGTCAATACTTTTCCTTGTCAAAAAATAATGGAAATCTGGAAGGAAAGATGCAAAAGAAGAGGGTTGGGAAACACCATTAACCAATCTCTGACTCCGAGTGGGACAACTATAGGTGGTGATGGGAGTGAGATTCATAGAAGTCAAGGTCAGAGTGAAGAAGACACAAATGAAAATGAAGAGAACAATGAAGGAACTGGAATACTAGAATTAGATGATGACGACGACAAAGAGATGAATTGGAAAATTTAGGAAATTTCTGCTAAATTAGCAGTAGCAATCAATAGGTATTTTTTGAACTTATTAACTACTATATCCTATCATTCAAAGTTCATTTTAGAAAAGAAAGAATGTATTATGTTTCATCATTAAAATGTGAGAACAAAGAGTATCATTACTTTAGTTTGTATCGTATCATCAATGATCATTCATATTTGAATTTGAAATTTCTAAATGAAATTTTGTATTCCAATAGCATATAACAGAGTAAATCAGCTAATAATAACTGGATAAAATAGAGTAACTCAATGTACATTAAATTGAAAAACATGAAAATTTGATAGATGACAAATTGTTTTGTATTCATTTGCAATACATTACAATTTACATTAGTTCAAAATTTAGAGAAATCTTTGTAGGTCAGTCCAAACATCCTCTGATGGTAGAACAATTAGGTTCATAGTATAGTCACACTCCTACAACTTCGTTAACAATTCATATTTGGAAGTGTGACTTGACAACACTATTGCTTCTAAAACTCTATTCAAAGTTCTCACTGGTTTGAGGAAATCCATGAATGTATCAGGAGATATGTCTATAGGAAGAAAGCGTAAATCAATATTTATTTTGTCCTACAACCTTATTTTGTAATTTTCTCTTCCAATGAACTTATTTGCATCAAATCCCTTAGGCAAACCAAGACTTTCCAAATTCTCTTTCCTTTGTTCTATCTTTGTGATCTTCTTCTTAGCTTTGTCATCCAATTCATGTGCTTCCCATAGCTTCTCACATTTTTGAATGATACTTGATACCTTTACCGAGGCATCGAGGCGGGTGCTAATTCCCTTGTTTGATAGATAAATATCACTCTTACTGTAGAGTTGTTGCATAATATCTTTTTCTTTCTTTTCTTTCTTGACAACATCAATGTTTTGTTCAATGTTCTTATGGAGATTCAAATAACATACTCTCATACTTTGAAGCATTTCAAACCACTCACAAAATCTATAAGACATCCCCAATATTTGGCCCCAAATGTGTTTTTTAGTAATCTTCACTAAATTATTACTAGTATTTGTTAAAGTTTGAATTGTATTATTGGCCTTCTTTAGTTCTTCTACCATTTTTTCATAATTATTTTTCTCTTCCACTGCTTTGTGTTCCCAATGATTGGCTTTATCTGCCTGAGATTCCAATATCTTTTGCAATTCCTGGTTGGAGGCAGCATTACTCTCCACGGTTTTAAATAACTTTTGTGAAGTGACTCTTTCTTCCTGTAGTTTTTTACTAATTTTTGCCAATTTTCCCCTCAGTGCCTTCAGCTCTGCCTGCTCCTGTTCCTTCACTACTACCTCTGCATGTTCCTACTTTGTATTTGCTAATGTAGAGGTAAATTTTTTAATCTTTTTCTGTAATTCTTTCAAACTATTCTCTGAAGCTTTCCTTTTTGCTTTTTCATTGGCATTGTCTACCTATAACTTTTCTATATTTTTCTCGAGCTTACTTTTCTCTCTTTCCAGCTTTAGCAGTGCACTATAGACCACTTGGTTTGTAGACTTTGACACATTGATTTTGTCCACATTTTTAACTTTGGAAAAATCCATTTGGAGAGTGCTAACTTGAAATTCAAACGGATCTATCTGACTCTCTAGTGGTTTTCCATCTTTTTTTGGTGGAATAAAAACCATGAACTCCATCATGTCTCTATTTGGGTCATATGTTAGAAAAACCCTGTTGGATGCAAGTTGTTCCTCTACAGCTACAGTAAGGGCACCAATCTACAATGTCTTCTTTATTTCCTTATTCTTGGTTGTTGTTTCTGCAAATTTATTATAGAAATCTTTAAAACAAAAATATGGTGTTGCAGAAGGATTTGAATGTTTGAAAGGTGAACTAGAGTTTGCAATGCATGTTGATCTAACTAATGTTGTTTGAGGATTTAAATTTTAGAGGTTTTTTTTGAACTTGAAAGTGCAAACAGTTCTTTAGGATTGAGTGTCAATGATCTGGAAACCTTTTGCTTCTTGACACTATCTTCTTCTATGGGATTTTGTGTAGATTCTACTGGCCTCTTTAGAGTGGGAACATGTTGTATAAGTTGCCCAGTCCCACTGGCACCAGTGCCACTACCAGACCCAGTAGCAGTAGATTCCCCAATCCAACTCATGGTAATGGATGTTCTTGTGGGCATAGTGGTTCCTGATGAATCTAATGGGTCCACTCCAAATCCAAACCCAAGGCTTGCACCAAGATCAGTTTTTTGTGTGACAATTGGATTCCAGACACCTTCTCCTATGGGACCCAGACCACCACCTTTATAGCCCATTTTTTACACAATGATTACCCCTTTGCTATATACTTGTTTCTAGTAGTTTTTGACTCTACTCTGACTCCCTGGAGTAAATGCAATTGGTAGATTATCATCCTCATTATCTAGATCAGTGTTGTTGTATGTCATGGTAGGATGCTCCAAATTCCACAATTTGCTAAACTCTATATCCTCATCTATTTCATCCAGATTTTCACTGGTCTTTGGTTCACCAAGATCCTTTCTCATACTTCAAAAATCATTCATTTTTGTTGGAGTCCATTTTCTATCCTTACAATCTTCTGCTATTTTATTTGGTATTTTATGTTTGATGGATGAGCAACTTTTTCATAGAAATTATAGGACATTGTAGGCTGTACAATGCCCTAGTTTATTGATATCATAATTTTTTATGACAACTATTCAACTGAAATTTTTACCTTAGCGGAAACTTTCTCCATCTCTTTTGTAACATCATCCCATCTATCCTTGTTTTTCAACTTCTCTAGCAATGGTTTACTTTCATGTTGAAATAAGTTTGTAGAGTTCTTATTAGCAACAAGCATTGTTTGAATGACGTTGAGTGGATCATACTTCCAGTACCACTCTAAATCAAATTGAAAAATTTCTAAAAAATAATTTTCCACTTTGAATGCCTTTCTCTCAAATGTTAACCCTCCAATTGAGAAAGGTAAGGAAGGGAATATGCTCTTCTTCGAATGGCCAGCGAAGAGTCTATCTATGCTCTCTAGTTGTCATACATATTCTACTGCAAACACCGTGTCTGTCACATGCATTGGAAGTTTGTGGGGTTGTAGTTCTGATCTGTAAAACCTTAGTACAGTGTATTCTTCCATTAAGTACTAGTCATCCAATTGAATTGTGCTTCCAAGTTGGATGCAATCCCTACATGAAGCAGACAATCTAGGCATTGGAGTGATTGTTATTTTTTTGTACAATGGTGCCAAAAATAAGTCTACAAAATTATTGTAATTCCTTATGTTATCATACATCCTTATCTAAGGTGTCCAGTTATATATTGGAGTACCTGTCGGTCCTGTCCCCCTCTGAATTTCAAGCTTGTTGTCGTTGCTCATTAATATTGCAGCATGCTTGGCTAGTAGAAGATAACACAAGTAGGTTGTGAACCTAAATGTCTTAGAATTGCCTCTTTTAGTCAATGCTAATTGTTCTTGCATCGATTGAACCACGTGTCCAACAAAATTATATCTTACTGATTCATTGACACAATGGATATCCCAAATCAATTGAAGAATGCTAGCACCCACTTCCCTATTGTTTTCTAGTCCCAGGCAAAATGCTAGCGAGGATATAGTATCCTGAACCCATGGCACAAAAATGTTAAAATCATAAGGAGGCTTATGGTTCTCACCCAATGAAGCCTTTGCCTCTGCAACTATTAGACCCTTTATAAAGAAATCTTTTGTGTTTGGGGCGACTCCCTCATATTACTCTGCTAGCAATCTGAGGTCAATATGGACATTACAATTTTGTCGTAGGTCTAGCAAACTGAGAAATTCTTCCTAGGTTATTAATAAAATTTCTTCCTCATTATTTTTATTCACAATTGCTTTTCTTTCTTCATCATAATTTTATGCACAAATCAAGACAATTTTTGGGCAAGGGAAAACTTTGGGTAACAACATGCAACCCAAACCTACATCCCACGAAGCAACTTTATTCATTTTTGCACCTATCGTGGATCAAATTTTATAAATTCAGACCTCTTTGGCCCAGTTGCCTTACTACACAATGTATGTTTAATTGATATAACTCTCCTTTCACTATCGATAATAGGATCATAAACATCATGATACTCATCAGTGAAACTAGGGATTTCTATTAGTTTTTTGCAGCCTATTAAATTATTCCCATCTGCTTGCCCTTGGCCTCGAGTTTTCTCTTTCCCCATTGTTCTTCATAAGAATGAAAAAAACATAGAATCATAGATATTTACTAACAAAATTAAAAATAATAACTAACTCTCTAGTACATTTGAGGTCAAATTCTGATGGCCATTTGTCAGATTTCCAATGCTCATTTGTTGGTATTTCGACACATGAGTCCGTCGCCATTTTTGCGTAGGAAATTGTGATAGAAGACACATCTATCAATTTACCGACACCACATCATGTCAAAAACTTGCACATGACAACAACTTTGTTATGGCGTTTCCTACGGTTCATCCATCAACATTCTGACACCATGACCTATCAGAAATATACAATCTCTGTCGGAAATAACTATCAAAAACATATCCTTTCCGACATTATAATTGTTGGCATACCGACAGTTTCCACCTAATACCAACAGATATACCTGTCGGATATATAGAATTACTGTCAAAGTTTCTGTCAAAAAATTTATATTTGCAACACTGTAACTGTCGGAATAACGACAGTCATGCAATATTTCTTCGACAGGTTGCCCTGTCGAATGTATAGAATTATTGTCGGAAGAATTGTCATAAATTATGATTCTCTGACATTTTATCTATCAAAGGTATAGCAATGTTGTCAGAAATTAATTATGAAATGTCAAAAAACCGATGGATATGCACATTAAAGATAAAATAGCTCAAGAGACCATCATAGGTTCTCTCTTTCTTCGGTCTATATTATTGATAGAATGTTTTACCTTCATTAGCTCATCAAATCCGGGGATTTGAAAGAATTTAATAAAATATTTTCATGACAACGTACATTATTTAAGTTGATGTTGCATGAATTTATCTACTTCGCGCACCTGTAGACTATGAAGACGGCGATAAAGAAGCATGGCCATGGTAGGAGATGCTTCTTTATCATCATTTTCATAGTATACAAGTGCGCGAAGTAGATAAATTTGTGCAATGTCAACTTAAATAATATATGTTGTCATGAAAATATTCTATTAAATTCTTTCAAATCCATGGATTTGATGAGCTAATGCAATGTAAAACATTCTGTCAATAATATAGACCGAAGAAAGAGACAACCTATGATGGTCTCTTGAGCTGTGTTATCTTTAGTCCTAGCTACCTGTCGATCGTCGAGAATAATCACCACCTTGCATTTATGTACACTGCACAAATTGATCCCAGTCTCACAAAAACATTTTACACTTGTACATCTCATCAATACTAGAGGCCTAAAGTAATTTTATACGATCACTAGAACATTTTGTGCATGGATGAGAAACAATATCCAAAGTTTCTAGATAACCATTTTTGAGAAGAGGAATGAGTGCAGGCCAAAGAAGGGATAATTCCA
>MU225978.1:0-15882 GCA_018584345.1 Thuja plicata
AGGTTATAATCAATCCCATCATGTCATCACACTTGTCCACATTTGTAAACCTTTTGAACTCCGTAGTAAGATAAGGCCAATTTTCTCTCAAAGTAAACCACAACCCCTTTGACCAAAGGAAGCATTGCATGGTCACTTACCAAGCGTGATAATTGTGCAGTGTAAGAATCTCTAATCTTGATGTTATCATATTAGACATTGCTAGAAAACAAAGATGGTATTGAGGAAAAAGGTTGGGCCCCTTAAGGGCCTAATTATCAATGAGTTGGCAGTTTAATGCACGAATAAGCCAAATAAACATTCAGAAAATAATCTAACATGGTTAGAATCCAAAAGCGTTTTTTGTTATTCAAACAACAATCAAAATGTCACTATTAACACCACGTTTGAGAACAAATTCCAATTCAACATACTAATATGCACTAGTTTTAAACTTCCCATATGTGCTTAGAGAAAATAGCCACGAACTCAAAGGGAGAGATTACCTTGCATGAACCTCATATCATATAGTGCATATAAAAGGACTTTTAAAGTAAAAAATTAGCCCGAGTGCAGCCAATATGTGATAAAGGTTTCAATGCATAGTGCTTCCAAGTCACGAGCCCACTGCTCAAACTTCCAAAGACAATGGAGATTACAAATATAGAGAAAAAGAGAAAAACTGACAATTAAAAAAAATGATAATAGATTACAAATATAGACAAAATTGGGGTTCTAACTATTAAAATATTAAATATCAGATTGACGAATGTAAATAAACAAAAAATAGATTCGTAAATAAACAAAATATAGATTCAAAACTTAGACAACATAAATTTTATGTGGTTCACCATAAACTGACTATATCCACTCTCAAGCATGGCAATCATTTCTATTATTAATTATTTTTGAATTACATTCAGTACAACATTAACATTCTTCTATAAACATCTATATCTTGAATACAAATAGCCAAGAGGTTTGAAGGGAAAACATGACTGATATTTCACGTTTAACAATCTCCCACTTGAAACTCAACCACCTAAACAGTAATCTTCCACCAAATCAACTTTAGAGAAAATATACATGACTTCAATTTCGCAAAAACCTGTTCCGAGACACTTCGAATCAAGTTTTTCCAAAACTCAACTCTGAGACACACATTGATGCCCTTTACTATCACAATGGTCTTGCACTTCCTGTTTCTGCACCCAGCAGGCAATTCCCAATCCCAAATGTTAATCATATTGCTCCTGTTACATTTCTTGCACTCACATAGTACTAAGTGATAATGAATAAGGTAAACTGCTTCCAAACTGTCCTCCTGAATTGCCAATCGAAAACGTCTGAGGCTTATTTGATTTTGCAGTCTCTCAAACTCATCCTGAAATTTATTTAAACAGAGCAAGAAATGAAATATTGTTTCCCTCAAACCAAATCTGTCATCCTAGGTGTCGCCTGCCCCATCCATGGTGAATATCAAACCTTCAAGATTTGGTTGAAGCTCAATTTTGAGATCTTCTAGAAACTCTTCTACCTACTTATGCATACGTTCTGCAAACATATCTAACCAATTGCGAAGGAGAATCTGATATGAGTTAACTCTGCGAACAAATGTTTTCTCTGGTCGTTTATATATTGTTTTGCACATATTCATGAAATTCACAAACAATATATTTTTGGTAGCAAGAACTGCTTCCCACACAACGGTATGCTCTGTCTCCTTATGTAGTTAATTTCATCAAAAATAATCCAAGCAAAACATTGTTTCGCTCGCTCTCTGCTACTGTCTGCACCATCAATCTTGCAAAAAATAGCATCAAAGTCAATCTTCCCTTCAACATCTGGAGTATTCTGGTATCTAATATGCAACAGTTCGTCATCCTTTACAATCTCAAAGTCTAAAGTCATCGCATTTAGGCAGTGCTCCCCGTACATATCAGAAAAACTTTTCTGTCGAGAACCTAGTCCTCCAGCTAACAAGCCAGTCAAACCATCATCACTTATACTTTGGTAGAGGCTATTCAATGACCCATCAGGGGCTTCCTCCTCTTCCGATTCATTCCGCGCATCATGAACTTTAATGTCATTTTCTTCAAAAATAATACCACCCTTGTCGAGAAAACCGTCCTCTTCTTCATAGGATTGATTAAAGCACTTTGCCCTCTTTGTAATATTTCCATCTGCAGATACAGAGCCGCTTTGTCTACCCACATTACTCATAAATTTCTCTACTGGTAAACTGTCATCCTCCAAGGCAGACCTAGTATCGCCTACAACCTTATCCATACCACTCGCTTGAGTAAACGTTAACAACTCTGTCTCCTGCTGCGCCACTATTTCTGATCCATAGCCAACAATAAATAAATTTATAGGTATAGACCTTACAGCCAATGACCCTCTTTTTTGAGCATCCCAAACCCCAAAGATATATGCCCGTGGTGCCACATTCATTAGCTGCTAAACATGTCCTGGCACATCAAATTGACTTCCGCTCTTATCATCAACACCACATAAATGTGGCACTCGACTCCTCAGACTACCACTATAACAACGAGCCTTCACAGTCATTGCCAAAACAGGGGGAATGGTCTCCAACGACCTTCCCAATACTGCCAGTGCATTAATTTGTGCTTTACTTCCAGAATAGGTCTCTTTCGCAGTATGATTTCTGCTCCATCCAAGTCTACTAGTACTTTGCAAATAAGGACACGAGCTTCTCCTCTTGCCTCTACAAACAAGTCCAGCTGTCGCTTTGTATATATTGTATTGGTTGGTAATAAAATATAGAGATATATAGCCCCTGTTCCACATCAACCTTTCACTAGACTATTTATCTTCCAATGCCTTAAAAGCTATTCAAATTCCCTATAATAGAATCACTCGCCTTCTATGAGAGTAGGCGAACAAAATCCCCATTTGCAATGGTGGAACGCCCTTCACTCCGATCTGACTTTCAAGTCCTCTCTCTCTCTCGATCAAATCCTTGTTATCATTCAGACTAAAGCAAGCTCACTCAATCTAGGTTCTACTACATTCTTTTGTGGAACAACTCTCACTTGAGCATGACCTTCTATTTTATTTATTTATATGACAATGACAGATTCTTTTAACTTCATCCCACTAATGTACACTACGCTTGTTAGAGACTAAAGATTTTTCATACAACTTATTTAACGTAGTCATCAAAACAGTAGCATTTGTTGCATTGGATATATTGAAGGTCAGGGTTGGAGATAAGTGTAACCGTATCACTCCCAAGCTTTTTTGGTCAAAGACATCCCAATCTTCATTCAACATTGTTGTTGGTTTCTTCACTTTACCATATAGTGGTCGCCACAAATATTCTACATACAGATAGTCCTCTATTTGCATCTTCCATAACTAATAGTTATGCCCATCAAACTCGTCTATCTTTCCTTCAACCGACATTTCTCCCACTCAAACTTGAATCTCTCCCGCCACTGGATCGAATACCACAATGACTTTGATGTTGGAAACACTGGGGGGTGAATCAGTGTTTAACTAATTATTCTATTTCAGCAATTTGAACATAAATCAAATAGATAACATATGAAGCATAACACAATAACACATAACACCAGATATGTTTACGGGGAAACCTTGATCAGAGGAAAACCCCGATGGGAATTAGTACCCACAAATAATTGTACTAGCATAATGAACCTGTTAACGTTCCTTTTCCCTATTAGGAGCAGTCTTTACAAATCAAGTACAATGACCCTGTTAGGAGTCTTTACAAAAACCCTGTTAGAGGTGGTTGGCTCACTGCCAAAGCTCACTGCTCAATAAGATGAAGGCTACAACCTTCTGATAACTGATATACACTATATAAAAATGAACTGTTGTAATGACACTGTTGTCTGATCAGTTCCGTTAATGCGCTGATGCTTAAGTCACTTGTAGACTTCTACTTCATACTGGCTTGCTCATATTGATCTTCTGAATATCTTCTCTTCTTCTTTTTCATCAACGCATTAATACAAAAGTGCATGTCTAATATATATACATGCCTGAATAGATGCGACTGAAAACAAGACCTTAGTCAGCCCAAAAACAACATTCACAACACTTCCCAACAAATTGGCTTAAGCATGTTTACATTAATGTTTGGGACATATTTAATAACTTATTACAATAGATGCATAGCCTTTACAAAACAAAAGATTATACGCTAATCCAAAAACTGAGGTCATCTCCATACTCTATTTTCTGAACTCTTAGTTCACTTGGTCTTTCTGTAAATTTTCCATACTATCATTCCGTACCATGTGTGTATAGGGTAAACACAAAATCATATCATAGAGCTTATGTATGAATGTCCATATCCTTATTCGATTGTACGTACGTGCGCTAGTGCTCTGATCGACTGCATATCTATGTTCTGTCTTGTCTTCCATACTTAGCCAATTTTTGCTCTTCAAAGTTTGCTCTCAAAACTTTATATGACTTTGTTGCCATAATGACAACACAAAATAAGTCATATTCTCCCTAACAGTCAACTTGCCAACAATCTCCCCCTTTGTCATTAATGGAAACAAAGGAATGTGGCCAACTTACTCAAACATTTACTAACATCAAAAAACTGTATATCATCCTCTTTTATTCATACTTTTTTACATATATATAACATATACATCTTACATGCATACACAGAATCCTTAAATACATTAATCCCCCTTTGACATTAATGACAAAGGTGTCAAAATTGTAAGTCCTTGAGTACTTACTCTGAATATATATCTAGATAAGAAATCTGAAGAGTCTTGATCTCTTGCTGCCAGAATGCCTTCCGTGCATCAACTGTCTGAAGATGAGAGCATAAGGCATATCCTAGCTTTTCCATCTTTGTCAGATCCAAGCAGGGTCCTTGATCATATGTAGCAATGGTTGCATCTATCTATTTTATGTTCTCATTTAGAATAGCTAGTGAGGGTGCAAGTGCATTTCTTAGTTGAGTCTGCATGGTTCTTATCTTGTTGATCTCCAACTTAGCCTTTTCAATCTTGTCTAACTTCCCTCGATAGATATTGTTGCATACATTAATGTCTTGCGAGGATGTTTCAATTGATTTTCTTACACTTTCAACCAAGATATCAGCTTCCTCAATCTTCTTGATGTGCTCTGAGGTGAATTTTACTCTGTCCATGCAGTTTGCTATTACTTTTCTTCCTTTAGCTGCTAGTTCTTTCAAGATTTCTTGACCAATCTTCAATAGTTCAGATCTAAAGAGAAATTATTTACCAATTCATCTAATCTTTCCTTCTTGTACTCAACTTCTGCAATTTTAGTAGAAGAGTCTACTAAACTTGTAAAATGTGATTTGAAGCTTGTCAAGATGTTGTCAACAACATCAACTAACTGAATCTTAGCCACTTTCTTATTTTGTTGGAAATAAGTCATTCAGAATGTTCACTGTCTCCAGAAAGAGAGGGTTTCTCATGAATTGTTTCTCTTTGGATTTCTCCATAGCTAGCACACTGATCTTAATCAAATCTACTTCTTGCCAAGCATCTAGATTTGCTGAATCAGGGGTCAAACTTGACAACAATGATGGTTTGATGGATGGAGTATGTATTACATTCTGACTGGCATCCACATATTCACTCTTCACAGGGATCTCCATAACAGGTGTTTCATTATTTTGATTGTCTTCCTCTTTATTCAATCTGTTGAATCTTTGTTTGGAGCTTCATCTTGTTGTAAGGAAGTGTTATCAGTGCACACCTTCTCTGAATCTTCAGCGCTGACAAATGCTTTTTTAAATTTGTTCAAGTCATTAGCTGAAGCTCTCATAGATATATTAACATCATCAATCACAATGGTTTCTTTTGAATCTTTGGTTGTATCAGAAGGTGTTGAAACAGTGGGTGTTGAATCCCGTGGACCTATCATAGGCGCACTTTGAATCACTGGTTCTTTATCCTATTTGAAAGGGACTGGAGTCACCTTTGCTATAGGCGCCATTGATGGATACATATGTCTATCCAAAAATACTCGCTCAAAATCTTTCTGAGTCTCTTCACCGACCAGTTCATACTCTTTGTTCATGATATGGAGAGTTCTTGTTTTGGTTCTAAGATGAGGTTTTACAAAATCCAATAGTATAGCTTTCTCATCATGTGAGCAAACAAGGAGAATAATATCTAATGTTTCTTCTCTAATCGTCATATCCTCTTCAATTTCTTGTCTTTTCAATATATCCAGTATGTTCCATACTTTGTCTGGTATGACTATTTTTAGTTCCAATACTGTCCTCTTAAATTTCATCATGTGAGAGATAATCATAGAATGAATTTCTGATTTATCTATCTCTTGGTATTTATCATAGACATTCTTAATAGAGTCTAGTCTACCTTCATTGACAATTATGTTCTTTAGGACTATCAGACTAGGTATGAATCCTACCTCAGGAGGGGCTTGAGTGTTCTTTACCTTGCTCCTTGTTGATCTTGAGGATGGGTGACCTGTGGGAACTTGCTTCCTTTTTCTGGTTAACTTTCTTGGTATAGATGGTCGAGATGCTTCCAAGTCAATAGTAGTTGAGGTCGCAGATGTACCTTTATTAGATTTCTTCATCTTCTTCTTGGGAATGTCATCAGATTTTTCCATTTTCTCCTCTGCAGGAGTTTTCTCAAGTTCTTTTGCAATCTTAGCCTCCCTATCCTTATCTAGGTCTTCTTGAGTGACACCATGAACTCTTAGGATGTTAGATGTAATCCTTGATGACTTTCTTTTATTGTCTGTACTATATAAGATAGAATCAACTTGATTTGTCTTTTCTCTATAAGTACCCCATCTAGGTTCATTAGGGTCCTTAGGCATAGATAAGAGGACTTGTGCATATCCTTCCAAAACTTGATCTTCAACTTCATATCCAAGTGGGTGAATTGATTTTTTCTAGGCTAAACTGCCTCCATGCAAGTACAGTAGTTTCCACCATGAAGCATATGGTGTCTTTGTATTTCTCAACTATGTTCGCTGACAATCTGAACTTCTTCTGCATTTTGATCCTGAATTTTTTTATCTCCATATCCATAGAGTCCTTAGCACTACTCTCTGATGTAGCCTTTAGTGAAATTTATGACATGGTAGGTTTACTCCTGTCTAGGTAGAGATTAGCAACTTTACCAACAATGTGAAAGTATAGATAGATGATCAAAGAGCCAAATCTGAATATCTTCCTCTTGTCATGCTTGATATCTCTAATGTTGTCAATCAACTATGTATGCAATATCTCACATAGAATGTACTGAGTATTATCCTTTACCATCTTTATTATTGCCAGGACAGTAGCTGCAGATATATTGTTCAGTCTGCTTGCGTGCTGGAACTTATAACCTAGTATCATAGTGACCAATTTGATGTCATTTTATTTAATGGGATCAACAGTCATTCCATGCCTATCACTCCTGGAGAAGCATGCTTGTTCAACCTGCTCCTTAACATCCTTACCAATGGGAAGAACTGGTCCAGACTTAGGAAGTCTAGTCATATCATGAATTAGGTCTGTAGTAATGTGGACAGGAACTTCACCAATCCAATATAGGTCATCATGTATCCTGCTCAGTAGGATTTTAACCTATTCTGGCTTATAGAACTCATGCACATTAGAATACTCGAAGATAAGGTTATCAGTGAGATCTGCGTATTCATCTTTGAATGATATATATATATATATATATATATATATATATATGCACAAATGTCTTCTTCATGTACAACTCTTAATGGAGTCTTAGAAAATGCTCCTTCAACATCATCTAATATGGACTTGAACTTTCAAGAGCTGCGTTCCAGCAACACTTCACCACATTTTATACTTTTTGTGCCGCCTGTCATTTTTATTTGGCCGCCTGTGGATTTTTCTGAGCCACCTATTAGGATTTAAAAGTCTCTTTGACAATTTTTATTTACGCATAGTAACATTTAAATGTCGCTTATTAGCCGTTAAATGTCACGTAGGTCTTTCTACTTTAAATCAGGTTTTTAATGGTTTACTCACTGTTTCGACTCTCTATATTTTTCTTTTCTGCAGATAAAAAATCACTCGAAAGTGCAGAAACTAGAGAAACGAGTCACAAGGCTTAGCAAAGAGGTGAGAATCAAGGCTAAAAATGATAAACAAATACATGCAGCTAATCTCGTAGAGATTTTATTTGAAGAAGACCACCTTTATGATCATTACATTAAAGTGTTTTTTGCTTACAAAGAAAAGTTTCCCACTCTTTGATTAATTTCTATTCATAAGTTCTTTAAGCTTTGATTTGATAAAATTCCATTAAAAGAGATTTTAGGAGGGAAATTGTCATTTTATTTTGCAAAGTTTTTCTTCACTTTGTCTCTATTTGTGTTGACTAACTTGTTGGAGGAGCTGAAGTGGGAACGATCGCCACTAGGTGAGTTGAAATAAGCCAAATTGATAAAAAATGCGCCTAGCCTTTGCTAGCTTTGAAAATGAGGTATTTATCTTGACAAGATTGCATTGATTAAATTGTGGCATTTTTTTTAAATCTAGTAATTAGGAAAATCCTTCTAAATTGTCTAAATTGAACAAGCATTAGGCATATGCTCTTCACTTTTCGAAGTGAATCAGAAAGCCAAACGTGCAAAGTCAATTTAGTGCAAAGAAAAGGATAAGGAATTGAACCATAGATCTCCATTTTAAGAACCTCCTTGTCAAGGGGTTGAAAATGAACAATTTTTGCTTGAGGTGTTTGGAATAAACGAAGACAATAGGGATATGCTCTTCACTCTTTGAGTGAATCAGATTCCCAAACTTGTTGGACTATGTTCAATTCTTGTTTTCCATATACATGCTAGCTAAAATAGAGCTCTAAAGGGCCTGCCTCCCGATATTTTCCTTATGAGGATGGTGAGAGGGAATGACCCAAAGTGGGAGACATTCGCTTTTACTGTGATGTCGTCTAACTCACTATAAATAAATGCACTTTACCTTAATCAAAAAGTGACTAAACCTTGTACAAGCCATCCTCACTTCCTCTAGTAGTCCTTCGGTATTGTGCAAAATCATACTTTCGTGTGTGTGGGAAGCCCACAAGGGGGTAAAGGATCTTGGCAGGATTTAGAATGGAAGTAATTGGAAACCTAGATAAAATAGCATACCTACGTTTGTAGAGCCATTGTTAAAAGCCAAATTTGTTTGAGTCTAAAGTAGATTGTTTGGAAGAAATTCTTGTGCATGCCTGTAAAAACATCCGAGAACATACACTTGTTAGTGTGGTTTTAGGGATATGGTACAATTTTGATATGTGTGTTGAGCTTGTACTTTTTTTCACGCAAGATTCTTTTTTGACAAATCTAATCAAATCCTTTAAATTTTTAAATCCAGAAAATAACAAAAAAATTGATAAATTCAACATTGATCAGTAAAGTGCTGCGTACCAACACTTCAGAGCCACGTAAAAACAAAATCGGACCGCTTAAAAATTTTAAAATACTATCTGAAAACATTCAATAGCCATGTAAGCCACCAAAAAGTGCCACGTGTCAACAGTCTAAAACCGTCCATCAACAGGAAAACGCCACCTGCTAACTGCAGAGTGCCACGTACAGGATTTCCAGTGACTACGTATTAACAATTAAAGGCCGCCTACATGCAGGCAAGAGCCGCCCAGAAACAAAAAAGGGCAAATAGTGGATATATACCAAGGGTTTGAAAATAAGAAAATTCCATTTTTGGATACCCTTTTGAACGTTCTACCTCTGTGTATACTCAACTGGATCAGAATTTGCCATTATTAAGCATTTTACAAAATTATCCATGGAATGATCATTTAAGTGAGTTAAAAGCCTAAGATATTCATTCAATTTATGTTAATGCCAGTTTTTTACTCGATCGCATTACATTAAGACTACCCTACAACTAGACGGATCTTATCTAAGGCAAGAGTGTCATTTTCTGGGTGATCCTTTTAGCTCTTCAAGACCTTTACAAGAACCCATCAAAGAAACATAACCAAGAATGTCTTTCCCATTTGGCCATATAGATCCCGATCAAATCAATCATGTAAACAAGGATATGAACAACAATGGAGGGGGAAATGTTGATCCTAACAACAAAGGATCCAACAACAATACCAATGGAGGAGAAAACATTGATCCTAACAATCAAGGGTTGAACAATAACAACAATGGGGGAAACATTGACCCTAATGATGAGGAGTTAACTGATGAAAAGGTTAATGAAGCTATGCAAAGTCCTTTCTTCATGAAACTAATGGAAAAAGTGTTGGAAAAAGACAAGGAAAAGTACTTCTTAGACCTAGCACAAATGGGTCTCAAACTTCCACACGATTATGATGTCACCAAACTCAAATAAGAAGAAGCTGAGGCTAATCCCATTGAAATCATGAACAAGAAATTTCAAATTTTCCAGATGCAATTGGATGTGGGGCTCCTAAAACCTTTTCTATCAAAGCTTTGTGTCCACTTCCATTTGATAAGTCTTTAATCATGATTCCATTTCCAACAAATGCTATTTATCCTAAATATGACAAATATGAAGGAACATCTGATCCTCAAGATCACTTACGGGAATTTTGTGCCATAAGTCTAGAGTTCATGCATGACACAACTTACCTTATGAGGTTATTCCCTAGAAGCTTGGGAGGTATGGCAATGGAGTGGTTCTCAAAGTTATCCTCCGCCATTGAAACCTTTGAGGAATTGGCCTCTAAGTTTGTAACTCACTATTCCTATAACATCAAACATGAGGTTACAATGCTTAATCTATGCAACACAAAACAAAGAGAAGGAGAGGGATTCCTACTTTTCCTACAATTATGGAGAGTTGTATTTTCTAGATACCCTCGAAATGTACCCGAAAAGGAGAAGATGGATATTTTTGTAAACAACTTGAATCATGAAATGAACTATCGATTAAGGCTACATTATCCTAGGTAATTTCAAGACATAATTGAGAATGGGGTGACAACATAAGAGGTATTGATAAAAAGTGGAGAAATCAAACTTTACAAAGATAACAAGAATAACAACAACAACAACAATACCTCCAACACTAACCAAAATTGAAATTCCCCCAACAACAACCGATTTTGGACGAAGAATAACAACAATAAAGGAGTGGTTAACGATGGAGTAGTAGAGGCTAACACTTTAAAGGCTACCCCTTTCAATCTCACTCAAAATTAAGCTCAAGCCAATGATGTGAATCAGGCACCCAAAGTACCCTTTAACAACAACAAAACTAATAACAACTTTGGGAATAATCAAGGGACTCACAAGCCTAAACCTTTCTTTGCACCTACACCCAAAAGGAAATTCACTAATTTGGGTGAACCATTAGAGAATGCATTAAGGAAAATTATTGCAAATAAACTTATTGACTTACTAGTGGCTCAACCCTATGAACCTCAAATAAAGCCAAATTGGTGGAGTGAGAATAGCCATTGTGAGTATCATCGAAACCGGGGACATAAGACAAATGATTGCATGCATCTCAGACATGTGATACAAGATCTAATAGACAATGGTGTGATAAAATTGGAAGGTCCTCAAACTAATGAAGATCACACGGCCTTTAAGACTCCTTTCTATAAACATGAATTTAAAGGAGAATCTTCCAACTCAAACAAAGAAGGAAACAGTGCGAACAATGCAAGTGGCAATCATAATGTTAACTTTGCTCATACTTATGACAATACTATCAATGTTGTTGTGATAAAAGATAAACCTATTCAAGAGTCCTCTAATGCCATCACAAGGGGGCAAGCCTCAAAGGTTACCCTACAAGGGGGTACTCCTATTACTATTGGCCCTAAAACACCAACTATTTTGGATAAACAAACACCACCCACAACAAAGCCTTTTAGTTTGGTGGATTAATTACAAAAGACTATAGCACAAATATCCATTTCGGAGTTGTTGAAATTATCTCCTAATCACAAGAAGATCCTGGAAAAAGCCTTGGATGAGACCACTGTTCCTATAAACTTGGAGGAAGAGAAATTTCAGAATATGGTAGGGCATCTCATAGCCCCTCATTGTCTTTCCTTTTCATAGCAAGATGACATGTCTATCACACATCCTCAAAACTTACCCTTGCATATAGAGGTATTAATCCAAAGACATAGGGTCAAGAGATTTCTCATAGATGGTGGGGCTGGTCTTAATATTTGCACTTTAAACCTTGTCAAGTCATTAGGGTTAACCGATTCTTCCATTGATCCTAAAAATCAAATCACTATTAAGGCTTATGATGAGGAGGAAAGATATTCAAAGGGTATGATCATTCTACCAATTCAAGTGGGACCTATCAAAAAGGATATCATATGTTAGGTTCTTGATATGAAATTTACCTACAACATCTTACTAGGGAGGCCATAGATACATGAAATGCAAGCGGTACCTTCTACATATCACCAATTCATAAAATTTCCATACATGGGGGAAGAGATCACGATTGGAGGAGATTAAAATCCTTTCAAATATTGCAATTCTTTAAAGCCAAGTCATGAATTGTATATTCCTCATAATAGGGAAAGATTCATCCTGGATATTACCATGGAACAAGCCAAGGAGGAAAGTCCAAAACCAACATCAAATGTTACATCAACTTCTAACCCTATTCAAACTAACTCAACTACATCGACTAAAGGAAAAGAAAATATGAGTTATGAGGGTTGAAATTCAAATGATAATTCAGTTCAGATTTCAAAATTGATAATGTAAACTTCTAAACCCACTAAGGAGGAAAGGGAACAAACTAAGAAATATCATTATGAAAAGATGAGTGACCTAATGAACCAATTTGAGAAACAATGCAAAATTAACTCAGAGGGGCTAGGGGAATATTCTATTTCCCTATTTCATTTACCTACATCTCCAAGGACACATGGGAAGCCATCAAAAGATCATCAACCTCATAAATACAATTCCCATTTTGTGAGGGAATCTGACAAACAAGAAATGGACAAAGAAGATAATGAGGTATTACAATGGCTTTATAAAGAGGACGATAATTCTACTAATTCCATTGAAAGGGTGCAACATATCAACATCCAAACTAATCAATATGGAAAAGGATTTGATATCATGAATAAAATGGGGTATAAGGGAAGAGGAACCTTAGGAGTTTGACATAGAGGGTTGTTAGAACCTATTGAACCGGTTTGGAGAGCAAAAGAAGAGAAAGTTGGCATAGGTTTTCAAGATAAAGGAGAAAGTTCAAGTCCCATGCATGATTTTTGTGCACATATCCATATGGAAGGTTTTGAAAGTGAAGATGATTCTAAGGGTTATGAGTGGGATTCCTTGTCTGAAGAATCTTTTCATGACATAGAGGTTGATACCATTCACATTTATGCAACTCCTCCTAAAGTTGAGAATCAAGAACATGTGGCTCAAAGTTTGAATTCGACTCAAACATCAAGTGAACCTCAACAAGTCAATGTAGAAAAAGCACCTCGTTACACTCAATGGGTAGGTGAACCTTGGGTACCTTTGTGGGTGGGAGATTCTAACCTAGTATTTAATCCACATGCGTTCTTTCCCATAAAAATCTTAGAGGACTCTAATGAAGAGGATTTTGATCCTTCTTCCATGGACCATCTTGAAGAGGCACATGTCATAGACCTTGATGATACAATGTATGAACCATCAAACAAAGTCATGTCCTTAACTCCAAATAAAATCCCATCCAATGAGTCCTTTTCCTTAATGCACCCCGAACTTATTAATTGGGATCTTTCCGAGCTAAATGACTTACTCTACTTCCCAAATGACAATGCAATGGCCTTATAACTCAATGTGGTTGAGCCCAATTCTTCCACCAATGAATTTACTCCAGAAATGATGATAGGGGTAGGTGTTCAATCTCTTAATCCAAAAAATGAAGAGAAAATATACAAAAAAATGAGAAGGTCTAGTGGTGAAAACCGCCATGTGGCAGTGCTAGACCCAAAACAAAGTAAAAATAAGGGATGTTTCCGAAGGTGAAAACCCAATTGTGGAACCTAAGGGAGAGATGTTGGACACCTTATCAGCTCATGAAGATGAAAGACCACCTATACTTATTGAACCCACAGAAAAGGTTAACATTGGAATAGAAGAGGATCCTAAATTTATTCACTTGGCAGCATCTTTGAGTCCCTTGGAGAGAAAAGAATTCATTGAATTCTTTCAAGATAAAAAAATCAACTTTGCATGGTCATATGCTGACATGCCCAGATTAGATCCAAGTTTTATAATGCATCATTTAAATGCAAAACCTGGGGTTAAGCCCGTCAAGCAAAAGTTGAGAAAAATGCATCCACATGTAGCCCTTTTAGTCAAAGCTAAATTGGAGAAATTACTCAAGGCAGGATTTATAAGAGTAATTGCATATGCCGAATGGATCTCCAACATTGTACCGATTACCAAATATGATAAAACCATAAGAGTTTGCATGGATTTCAGAGATTTAAACCTTTCTTGTCCAAAAGATGATCTTCCATTGCCTAGCATTGATTCTATTGTGGATCTCACTGCAAGTCACTCTATGTTTTCACTTATGGATGGATTTAGTGGGTATAATCAAATTTTCATTGCACTTGAGGATCAAGAGAAGACAGCCTTTACATTCCCATGGGGTACCTTTTTTTGGAATGTAATGCCCTTTGGTCTCAAAAATGTCGGAGCCCCTTATCAAAGAGAAATGACTACCATTTTCCATGACATGATGCACACCTTTATGGAAGATTATGTGGATGACATTCTAGCTAAGTTACATAAAAGAAAAGATCATTTATCCATACTTGAAAATATTTTTACAAGGCTAGAACAATTCAAAGTGAGACTTAACCCAAAGAAATGTGCTTTTGGGGTACGATCTGGAAAAATCCTAGGATACATTGTTTCAGCAAAAGGCATTGAAGTAGATCCTGAAAAAGTACAAGAAATAATGGACATGGACATTCCAAAGAATATTAGTCAAATGAGGTCACTTCAAGGAAGGCATCAATCCATAAGGAGGTTCATTTCTCAATTGGCAGAAAAATGCCATTCTTTCACTTAATTGCTACATAAAGACACCATCTTCACATGGGATGAGGAGTGTGATAAAGCCTTTACATTGTTGAAAGAATACTTGATGAATCCACCTATCTTGATGTCACCTATTCAAGGAAAACCTTTGTTACTCTATATTTCAGCAACAGAAAAATCTTTAGGAGTTTTATTGGCACAAAAGGATGATGAAGGAAAAGAAAGAGCTATCTACTACTTGAGTAGAACATTGATAAAATATGAATTAAACTATAGATTCATGGAAAGGGCTTTCCTAGAAGTGGTATTTGCCTCTCAAAAGTTAAGACATTATATGTTGTTGCATAAGGTGAAGCTCATAGCCAAAATTGATCCCTTAAAATATTTACTTAGCAAAATAGCTTTAACTGGAAGGATTGCAAAGTGGGTAATGGTGCTTAGTGAATTCAACATTGAGTATGTTTATAGGAAAGCAATAAAAGGTCAAGTTATTTCCAATCAATTGGCTTAATATCCTCAAGAATCTACACATCCTATGCAAGTGGAGTTTCTAGATTCTGAAATTGTTAATGTGGAAGCTAAGACATGGAATTTATACTTTGATGGATCTTACACCCAAAATGGTAGTGTAGCAGGCATTCTTTTGATTACACCACAAGGTTACACAATCCCAAAATCTTACAAGTTATTGTTCCCTTGCACCATTAACATAACAGAGTATGAAGCTTTGGTCATAGGTATCAAGATCACCTTGGAATGGAATGTCATAGAATTACAAGTCTATGGGGACTCTCAATTAGTCATCAATCAAGTTAATGATGAATATAATACCAAGGATGAAAAATTGATGCCTTACAAGAAATTGGTGGATGATTG
>MU225978.1:23078-45992 GCA_018584345.1 Thuja plicata
TTTAGAATATCATGTTTAGAAGCATTTGTTGGTTTTATAGCATATCTTGGAGCATTTTGAGCTAGATTAGAGAATTGTTTATCATTTTCTTCTCATTCTAGGATTGTCCTTGAGAGAGATTAAGACTAAGAGCTCTCTTAACAATGATTAGATAGAGAACCATGAGATGTCATGGGTTTTAAACTTCAACTCTTAGATTAAATAGCATTTTATTTTCATAGAGTTGTTGTTTCTAATCCTAATTTCATGAAGGTGTAATCTTACACACATAATAGGCTCAGGTGGTGAGATTTTGTACACTATGGAGAAATGGGTACAAAAAGAGATGCATCAAGAAGACATGGAGGTTGATATTTCATACTCTATAGTAGGCGGCAGGAACTAGGAGGTTCAATATCTGCATAGGGATACTCAGGAGTTTGCGGGAGCTCATAGGATGATTACTAGACAATGAAGACAACTTGTTAATTTTAATGAATATGTGGCATTAGTCAATTAGTTGGTAGATAGTGAGGCTTATAACTATCAAGAGGTAGAAAAACATTAGGCATGGAGAGATACGATGGTTGAGGAGTATACCTAAATAATTTAGATGATGTGTGGAAGGTTGTGCCTAGACAAACAGATAGGACTGTGCTCAGATCATGTTGGATCTATAAGATCAAGCATGGTGCAAATGGTAGCATCTATAAATATAAAGCAAGTTTTGTGGCAAAGGGGTTCTTTCAGAAGGAGGGAATAGACTATGAGGAGACACTTTCTCCAATGGCTAGGTATAATTGTATACAATATGTGATCTCATTTTCAACACAGATAGGAATGGAGATTCATCAAATGGATGTCAAGACAACATTGCTAACTGAAAAGTTGAAAGAGGAGGTATCCATAGAGAAACCAGAAGAATTTGTAGCACACAGTCAAGAGACCCATGTGTGGATATGGAAGAGAGCTTTATATGGACTCAAGTAGGCTCCTAGAGTGTGGTATGAGTGCATTGATACATAATTGCAAGGAATGATCTTTCTAAAGAGTGAATCAGATGCTAACGTCTACTGCTTAGTAGTTGGTGGTGATATTCTCGTTATTTTTCTATATGTGGATGAATTTTTTTTAACATGATCGCTAGATCTCATAGAGGAGTGAAGGAAGGACCTTATAGCAGAGTTCAAGATGAAGGATTTGGGACTTATGCACTACTTTCTAGGTATGGAGGTTTGGAAAACACATGGAGAGATTTTCCTTGGAAAAAATGAAATATTGCATTGAAATCTTGAAGATGTTCAAGATGAAGGAATGAAAATCCATGTCTACACCCATGATCATAAATTAGAAGAAGGTAGACATATCCAAGGAAAATGATGCATATCCCACCTTATAAAGTAAGTTGATTGGTTCTCTCATGTATTTGGTCAACCTAACGCAAGGAGGAATAGTACCTAGGGCCAAAGTCACTCCCAAACACCAAACCTACTTGCAAAAACACAATTTAGAAGCTTGAACACAAAGAAGGAGAGAAGGAAAATAGCTGCTATTCATTATTTCATCAAAATTCATACATGCCATGATGTAAGGCCTCCCCAGTTATGGCCAATTCATTCAAAATCTATTACAGAATAGTCTTCAAACATGCAAGATCCACAATCTCCAAGTTTATTCTACTGCTAAAACTACCCCAACAATCCTACCTAAACCTATGAACATAACATTACATTTATACAGGAGTCTCCAAAAAGTTTAGCCCAAAAGATCCTAAAGATATAGCATAGTAGAAAGAAATGACCCACATTTAGGTTCGCACGTTCCCCAATGAGAGATCCCACATTAATATCGTGACCAAAATTGCAAATGTCAGCCAAAAGATGCAATAAAAGAAAACACACTCGGTGAGAAAACAAACTTGAAACCATTAAGCCAGTGAGACCATTCTGTGAAACCAAGCCAATGATAGTAACCAAGTCTGATGGTGAACTCGAGTCTGATGGTGAGCCAAGACTTCAACCAAGAACTCCAGAATAGTTACTGAGAAGTTTACTAAAAGTCTCCAACAAGATACCAAGCTCAAAAGAAAACTTTTTTTTGGTTGACACTGGATTTCCATGAACTAAAGATGCTCCTATATCAAACACCTGGGGTTGAAAAGAAATGATTCTTTGAATCATGAGTGAGGTACAACCTAAGCTGAATCTAACTCAGATTGATAAATCCATGTAGAGTCTTCAATCGGTCTGTTCTTCTACTTTACCAAATATTCCATGTAATCATTTCCTCTTGTGCTTCTGCCAATTCTTTGTTCCAAAATTTGTTCAACTTCTTATATCTATTTCTTAAGATAATGACTTGGAATTATGACTTCTTCATCAGGTTCATGATAATCATATAAATCTAAAATATTGAATATAGGTGATATGTCTATGTCATCAGGTAACTCTACTTCATAAGCATTTCAACTATCAAACTTCCTCAACATCTTGCAAGGACCTGTAAGGTAGAAAATATATTGATATGGTTTAGAATAATGGAGATTTGCTCATAAAACTGACCGTATGCCATATTTATCCACTTACCTTTAATTGTAATTGATATAGGGGTGTAAATCTAGAAATGTTTGTATAGGAAAATGGAATAAAATACATAACTCCAAAAAAGAACTTGCTAAAATCCCTGTCAGCCGGTCCCAGAAATTGTTGATTTTTGCAACCCTGAACAAAAACTCTGAGATCTATAAAACCCAAAAATATTTTTTCTTTTCTGAGAAAGGTGGATTCTAACCCTCAAGTTAATGTTAACCTTGACCCAGAATTTCTGATTCTGACCTAGGTCAGGGTTGAGGTCATCCTTGACCCCAAAATGTCACCCTTAACCCTAAAATTTTGACCTTAACCTGAACAGCTCTAATAGAAAATCTATTCACGGGTCCCGAAAGTTTGCCAAAAAGGGTATCTAAATCTGCACTCTAATCTGTTGTTCCGAACCTGTACCTTTAATAAAAATGGATTGTTTTTTGGGCCAAGGGGTTTTCCTTGGTCAAATCCTAGTTTTGGAATTAACCTCAAAGTATAATTGAAGTTGCAAAAGTAAAAATAAAGTAAATGAACAAATTCACCTTGCTTGTAGAAGCCCTTGTGGCTGATTTGAATCTGTGAATCCAGAAGTATGCATGCACCAAATAGATGTAGAATGTATAATGTAGAATGTAGGATGTCTCAAATAAATTTCTCATAGATCTTCAACACCAATATTTAATGGATCTTGGAATAGGAAAAGGCTTGGAGGAATGTGGATGGAGGAATCTTCAACAAGAGGGCTCCATGGAGCTTGAATCATTAAATGGCCACCAATGGATCTCCTTTGATGAAATGAGTTTTTGAGAAGTGTTTGAATGCTTAAGAATGGATGAATGCTTCAATGGCTACTTGGCTTGCTTCAAACCTTGAACCTTAGCTTTCACTTAGTTGATGGTTAGAGAAAATGAGAGGAAAAATATTCCTTATATACAAATCTAGGGCACAATCTTCTAGAGAGACCTACATAGGAGAATTAAATTCCCATTATTCCTATGCCCTTATTAGTGGACCTATATTAACTATAATTTAAGAATTGTTTCTTCAAAGACTGAAACAACCGACCTGGAAGCGAGAATTAAACTTTTCTGAAGCCCGAGATCTGGAAATCCCAGAAATCTGAAATTTGGACCCTATGTCAGAAAAAAGTCGATTTTGACCTAGTTCAAGGTTGAGTTCAACCTTGACCTAGGTCAAGGGTTAGGTCGACCTTGACCCAGAAAGGTCAATTTTGACCCTGAGGTCAAAAATATCAATTTCTAGTTTAGGGTGTCAGAAACAGGTTGGAAAAAGTGGGAAATGGGGTAGAATAGGGGAGAAAGCTAGATCCAAGTCAAAAACCCATTTAAGGTGCTTGACATGACCCCAAACCACTTAATCAGAAGGATAAACTAGTCTACAATGGAAGTGCTTCCATTTTCCAAATATACATTTAGCCCCCACTTTAGCAAGAGTATGGACCCGATGCAAACTCTTTGTAAAGGAGATCATGAAGAAAAGATAATCTTATTGAAATCAAAAGGGACAAATGAATCCTCAAGCTACCAGAAAATTAAGTCTTTATCAACCCTAAGATCACAATAAGAGATACATCACCGGTCAGAGAGAGAGAGAGAGAGAGAGAGAGACAGAAAGAGAGAGAGAGTAGCTTACCCAGTAAGATGTGTGTATCTCATTGTGAATCACAAAAAGGATAGAATGGCCCACCAAGAAAGAACTTGATAGTCACCCCATAAAGTTGTGCACCTTCTAGCGGCTTTGTGCATGTACATGTAGTGCATCTTCTGACGGCTTTTATGAAGTACCCATGGATCCATATCATCATATCACCATGGAATATATTTGTAAAATGTGTATCTCTTCAGGAATTAGCAACTTATGTGCATTACCTTCCAAGGATTTAGCATATCAAATTGTAATTAAATGCGTATCTCCTTAAGATTTAGTAACTTATGTGCGATACCTTCAGAGTATTTAGCATGCTGCAAAACAAAAGGTTAGAAAAAAATGTATAATATAAAATTAGGGAGGCTATATATATGCCCCCTCCTTAAGATGGAAAAGTACATACTATTTTGGCATGTTAAGGAAAGAAAAGAACAAGGATAAAGCCTTCTTCAACATCAATAAAATATCCATAGACAACACCCAGTCCAGGCAAAGAAGGTCACAACTCCTATGAGGTCAGGGAAGGGACAAATGCAAAGAGATATCAAGCAAGAAGTGAAAAAGTAACCTTTGTGAGGGATAGAACACTATTCAGTTTCAAGGTGAGCAATTTATCAAGCATGAAAACCCAATGTTAAACAAATAAATAGGTTATGATCAAGGATATAGATCCTCAATGCAAACCAAAATGTTCATGTATGATTAGATATAACATAATGGATAGATACTGCTTAACCAAGGGAAAAGTGGATCCTAGAAAGACAGAAAAGAAGGGGATGGAATCCTTGCCCCCCAAGTGTAGGAATAAGGATGAAAGGGGACCTATTATATTTTTCACAACATTATGCAAGACAATGAGCGTACAAGGATTAGGCTAATATTACTTACATAATGTAGAGTTCCATAATAGGAACATAAATGTTATTTAGAGAAAACAAGATTGAAATACAACTCATTGGCACATGATATAGAAATTACTTTACTATCAATGAGCTGCCTGATCTTATAATGTAAAGCTTGACATTCATCAATAGAGTGATCATGAAATCTATGATATAAACAAAAAGGAAGAGTCTTCAAGTGTGGACTACGTTTCTTTTTGCGTTTAGGTCTAGTAATCATCTTAGCACGAAGGAGTTTAAGAAAAAGAACTTCTTGGTCAAATTCCTTCATAGTGTCATCATGTTTTGAAGTGTTATTTGAGATGTTGTTATTGATGTGTCATTGAGGATTAAATCCCAATCCATAAGAATTATCATGCCCCCATTCTGTAAGGGCATTTGAATTCCTGGTTTATGCTTACCACATCTTTGACCATGGAATCCTTGTTTAACTGGTAAATGATAACCAGGATCATAACGAGAAGCCATATTAGAAGGAGTCAATGGAACTTTAGTAGTCACTATGTCATTACTAGTAGGTTTGACATATTCATAGTGGGTATAAGTAGTGACAAAGTTATTATGAAGGGAATGAGAAGTAGAAGCAAAGACTCATTTTTCAAACTCTCTTTGATGCTTCATAAAATAAAGATCAGAAACCTTATACTCTCCAATAAAGGTCAGATTAAAATCCCAGGTTCCCCAATCATCTCCAGGAAGAGCATTAGAGGAAGAAGGATTACTATTAGGAATAGGAGTATTGTGGGTTTGAATATTCAATCAAGGTTTTGGCACATCATCAGCATGAAGTGTATATATCATGTTGTTGTTAATAAACTTGAATTTACAGTGAAGGGTGGACCTTTACATCATTGGTGATTCTGATTAGAAAATTTAAAGAAGAAAATATGGGTAGATTTTCTTTCCATATTTTCTTTCCAGTGAAGGGTGGACCTTTACATCATTGGTGATTCCAATTAGCAATTTGTGATTTTTAATTTTTAATATATAAATGCAAGAGCATAAAAGAAATATCGGTGCTTCATTTTAAGATTATACATTTAAGGTGAATCATTTATTCATTGTTCATCCAACATATGAGATTGTTTATTCGTTGGTGCTTCCATTTTAAGATGATACATTAGAAATGTTGGATGAACAACAAATAAATGATTCACTCCTCCTGTCACTAGTGAGGGACCTTCTTTTGTTCCTTTACCTAGAATTCCTACTTATACTCCTCTTTTTATGATTACATCTCTCCCAATTTAATCTATTCCCGTGAGTGTTCCACCAGTATCTCTACCTACCTCACAAGCTGCATATCATAGTCTGCATTTTACTTATTCCAATCCCCTTCCAACTGTGGTTCCAAGTGTTCCACCAGTTGTGTCTTCCATTCTTTCCACTTCCTACGCTTTTCCTAGTGTTTCCAATATTTCTATGCCACCTATGTCTTCTAATGATTCCACAATTATTAGTTGTTGCTCAAACTTTGTCATCTTTACAATAACAACTTGCATCCTTAACTCAATCCAAGTTTAGCACTCCTACATGTGACATGGGTATTCCTTTATCCTTAGACATTATTTGTTATACTATCCCTCAGCAAGCCAATATGCCTCATCTTGAGAATTATAATGGTAAAGGAGATCTTGTTACTCATGTTAAAACATTTCAAATCCTTTGTAGTGACTATGTTCATTACCATAGGATTTTAGCTAAATTATTTGCTAGGACTTTTCATGATAAGGCCTTGCAATGGTATTTTTCTTTACCTCCCTATTATATTTATTCTTTTCCTAAACTTTCTAATACCTTAATCCAACAATTTCAAAATACCATTGGTCTGCAAGTTTCCTTAACTGATTTAATGCATTGTAAACAAACCATTAAGGAAAATTGACTGATTTTATTGGTAGATTTAAGCATTTGTATGCTTAGATTTCTTATCCTATTCTTGATATTTATATTCAACATATGTTTATTTCAAATTTACAAAAGGATATTAGAGATAAGATTCTCCTTACTGAATTTACCTCTTTTCAACAACTTTGTGCAACACTTCAACATTATCAATTACAAGTGAGTCAATTTGAGAGAAAAAATCTTATGGCTCCTATTCCAGTTGATAGGAGTGACACTCCTCCTAATCCTAATAACTTTCAGAAACCTAACAACTATATCCATATTAATAAACAGACGAATGTAGTTGCTGATCAAGTTGTTGTTGCATCCCACAATGCCACTTCTGCATCCACTGCTTTCTGTATGAATCGTACGTTTACTCCTCTCTCTGAATCTTCACATTCTATTATGAGTAGGTTTTTAAGTGCTAATCTGATTAACTTTCCTCCTATTCGACCTCTCCTACCTACTAAAATAGCTTCAAAATCATTTGATTCTAAATCTTTTTTCCAATACCATTGCCAAAATGGTCATGATACTGAAAAATGTTATTCTCTAAAGCATAAAGTTCAAGACTTAATCTATTCTAGTGCTTTATCTATTGATAATTTTAATCCTAATTTCTACATATTAAAACCTACAAATATATACGAATCCTTTACCTACACATGATACTTATACCATCGCTCAACCATCTTCTGTGAATATTTTTTACGATTCAAAGATGGATGATCTTAATCACATTGTTAATCATGTGGAGCATGTTGTTTCACCTCAACCTACTATTCAAGATCCTTTTCCTCCAACTCAACTTCAAGTTCCACCTAAACCTATGAAACAAACTAAGGATAAGCAACCTCAGGAACTTTCAATTACCTTTGATGATTCTGAGACTATTAAGGCTCCCGATGGTCCCCTTTATATTTATGCTAGGATTTCTAAGATACCTACGCATGGTTGTCTTGTTGATCCCACATATTTAATAAATGCTATTACTAAGGAAAATACTTTTATGAAAAACCTACAATGTGACTTTTATGATCCATCTGATACATGGATCCAAACTTTTAATGGTTTTCTCTGTCCTGCACTTGGTTCTATTAACTTTCCTATTGAACTTTGTGGTAAAGTTGTAGATACTACCTTCATTGTCGTTCCTACTTTTGATCAATTTCAAGTCAGATTTGGTTTACCTTGGATAACTACTATGCATGCTATTTCTTCTCCTATTCATAAATGTCTTAATTTCATTCATAATGGAGAAGTAAAAATGATTAATCATATTTTGTATCAACCTTCTAGGCCTAGAAATTGTTCTACTCTTGATTTCTTTTGGCCTTCATTACCTAACTCATGTCCTCCTCTCCCTAACAACCTTTATCATTCATATCAAGCCTATAAACATCGCAAGATAGTTGAGTTAAGCATGTGTTAGATAGATCTTAACCGTGGTATTTTTCCCACTCCTTCCATACCTCCTTTATCCATTACAGCTAGCTCTATTACTCACCCTCCCAGTGTCGCTTCTCAGCCTACTGTGAATCCTACCAATCCTCCTATAGAACCTATGAAGGAACCAATGGTTATTCCTCCTAGTTTTCAACATGTGTCAAGAAAATAAAAATGTAACAAATTTTCTAATGAATGTCGTAAGAAGTGTAGAGCTAATGCTAGGGCCCGTGCTTCTGTTCTTCAAAATTCTTTACCTTCTGTATAGTCATAAAATGGAAGCACTTCCATTGTGGACTGGTTTATCCTTTCGATTAAGTGGTTTTGGGGTCATGTCAAGCACCTAGAATGGGTTCCTAGTTTAGACCTGGCTTTTCCCCTGTTCTGCCCCAATTCTTCACCTCTCTTTAGCCAGTTTTTGGCATTCTGGACTGCAGATTTGAGATCTTTTACCTTAGGGTAAAGGTCAACCTTGAACTTGACCTAGGTCAAGGTCGACCTCACCCCTGACCTAGGTCAAGGTCTACATTGAACTTGACCTAGGGTCCAGATTTTAGGGTCCCACAGTTTCTGGATGTCGGTCTTTGAAAAAGTTAAATCCCGCTCTCGGGTCGGCTGTTTCGAGTTCCAAAGTGATGATTCATAAATTATATTTAATATAGGTCCTCTCCTAGGGGTAAAGGATTTAATGAGAATTTAATTCTCTTATGTCCTCCTCCTTAGGAGATTGTAACCTAATTTCATATAAAAGGGGGCCTTTCTCCTCTCATTTTCTCTAAAAAGTCCTCTGTTGAAGCCTAAGAATCATCAAGAAATTGAGAAGAATCATTAAGTGAAGTTCAAGAAAGAAATCAAGCAATATTTGAAGCAAGGATTCATTCATCATCAAGAATTCAAGCATTAATTTTCATCAAAGACATCCATAGGAGGTCATTCAAGGATTCAAGCTACATAGTGCCCTTTTGGTGATCTCTCCATCCATCTTCTTCCAAGCCTCTTCATACTCAAGAACCCATTCAAGATTTGGTGTGGGATATCTACAAGAAATTGATTGAAGACATCCTACATTCTAAATTATAGATCCATTAGTGCATACCTACTTGTGGTTTCAAGGATTCAAATCATCCTCAAGGACTTTTACAAGCAAGGTGAATTTATGCATTTACTTTGTTTATTTCTACAATTTGAATTATATATTTGAGGTTAATTCCAAAACTAGATTTTGACTAAAGAAAACCCCTCCCCCCCCAAAAAAAAATCTCTTTTTCTTGCAGGTATAGGTTCAAGATTGAAGATTTTAATTCAGATTTGGATACCCTTTTCAGCAAACTATCAGGATCTGCGAACAGATTTTATGTCGGACCTATGCAGGTCAGGGTCAATATTATTTGGTTAGGGGTTAGATTAGTGGGTCAAGGTCAACCTTTTCATAAGCTGGCATCAGATCAGAGAAATATTTCTGGGTTTTGGTCGTCTCTGCATTCCGGTTTTGGAATATACTTCAGATTTTCCAAAAACAAAATACAGACCTCAGAAAACAACATTCTTTAGATCTCCAATTCTTTAAGGTTGGTAATTCCTCTCATTATTTTCAATTACTATTATATATCATATCTCCTTATTCATAAAATATAATTTAAGATCTTATTCCTTTCTCTTATTTCCAAATGGTTGATTCATTTGTGCATTTATCCTTCTTTTAGGTTAATCAACTTGGATCTTTCATTTGTGCATTTGGGGATAAAAGAGGAACATCTTATCTTCCTTCCCCCTATATGCTTAATCACATAACAATACAATCAAATTCAAAACAACAATTAAATGTAAAGGTTAAGGAAATACAACACAACACCCCTAAAAAAATTTCACCCTTTACATTTTGGTGAACCCATGATAGACAACTCTTTCTTTTTGGTCTTCGATTTACATGTTTATTCTAGATCTTGCATGTTCTTTAAATTAAATTTAAAATTAATAAATCAAAATCTTGTGTTAGTTCATTTGCATTGCATTGGTGTATGAGCTTTACCACTTTTAGTCCTACATATAGTATCCCAGTTAGAAGAAGTCATAGACTTATGGGTTCCTTTGATCCCGAGTCTTCATCTCCTTTCCTTAGGATCCCGGATGATAACTTGATAACTCATGATTCCAATCCTTCTATGGAGCATAACTCTTCTCACTCCTCTCATGATGAGGATGATGCCTTAAGAGTTCCTCCTGAACAAGTGCAAAAATCTCAACCGAACTTGATAAAATGGGAAATTGGCTTATCCAAGAAAACCATAATCAAGATTCCATCCAAGCTATAGAGGCTCTTAAGAAATTCCTTTGTGATAATGATCAAGGTGTTAACTTCTTGCATGGTCTTACTCATCTTGTGCATTCAAATATTAAAAATTTAGCTCAAGAGGCTCAAGAGTTAGGATATACACCTCCTATCACTAGTCAAGGACCTTCTTCCGCTCCTAGCATTCCTACTTATAATCTTCCTTTGATGACTACATCTATCCCAATTGCATCTATTCCTGTGAGTGCTCCACCAGTATCTCTACCTGCCTCACAACCTTCATATCATAGTTTGACTTTTACTTATTCTAATCCCCTTCAAAATTTGGTTCCTAATGTTCCACCAGTTGTGTCTTCTATTCCTGCTGCTGCCTACACTTTTCCTAGTGTTCCTAATATTTCTATGCCACCTATTTCCTCTAATGATTCCACAATCATTAGTTTGGCTTAAACTCTATCATTTTTACAAAAACAACTTCCATCCTTAACCCAATCCAAGTTTTGCATTCCTACATGTGACATGGGTAGTCCTTTATCCTTAGACATCAATCGTGCTACTGTCCCTCAACAAGATGATATGCCTTGTCTTGACAATTACAATGGTAAAGGCGATCTTGTCACTCATGTTAGAAAATTTCAAATCCTTTGTATGCTCATGACCATAGGATTTTAGCCAAATTGTTTGCTAGAACTTTTCATGATAAGGCTTTGGAATGGTATTGTTCTTTGCCTCCTTATTCAATTTATTCTTTTCCTAAAATTTCTAATACCTTTATCCAACAATTTCAAAATAATATTGGTCCACAAGTGATTTCATTGGTAGATTTAAACATTTGTATGCTCAACTTTCTTATCATGTTCCTAATATTGATATTCAATACATTTTTATTTCAAATTTACAAAAGGATATTAGAGATAAGATTCTACTTACTGAATTTACCTCTTTTCAACAACTTTGTGCAGCACTTCACCATTATCAGTTACAAGTGAGTCAATTTGAGAGAAACACTCCAATGGCTCTTGTTCCCATTGATAAGAGTGACAATGCTCCTAATCCTAATAAGTTTCAAAAACCTAACAACTATGTCAAGATTAATAAACAGATGAATGTGGTTGCTAATCAAGTTGCTGTTACATCCAATAATGCCACTTCTGCATCCACTACTTTTCGTATGAATCGTACGTTTACTCCTCTCTCTAAAACTTTGCATTCTATAACGAGTAGGTTTTTAAGTGCTAATATGATTACCTTTCCTCCTATTTGACCTCTTCTCCCTACCACAATAGCATCCAAATCCTTTAATTCTAAAGCTTTTTATCAATACCATCGCCAGAATGGCCTTGATACTGAAAAATGTTATTCTCTAAAACATAATATTCAAGATTTAATTGATTCTAAAGCTTTGTCTATTGAAAATTTTGATGGTAGTGGACATAAATATGTTTCTCCTCCTAATGAAAACCTTAAAATCCATACAAATCCTTTACCTACACATGATACTAATACCATAGCTCAACCATCTTCTGTGAATATTATTTACGATTCAAATATGGATGATCTTAATCGCATTGTTAATCATGTGGAGTGTGTTGTCTCATCTCAACCTACTATTCTCAAACCTTCACCTCTACTTCAACTTCTAGTTCCACCTAAACCTCAAAAACACACTAAGGATAAGCGACCCGGGGAACTTTTAATCACCTTTGATGATTCTGAAATGATTAAAGCTCCTGATGGTCCCCTTTATATCTATGCTAGGATTGCTAAGATACCTACTCATGGTTGTCTTGTTGATCCCATATCTTTAATAAACGTCATTACTGAGGAAAATATTTTTATGAAAAACTTACAACGTGATTGCTATGATCCATTTGATGCATGAATCCAAACTTGTAATGGTTTTCTTTATCCTGCACTTGGTTCTATCAACTTACCGGTTGAACTTTGTGGTAAAGTTGTAGATACTACCTTCATTGTTATTCCTACTTCTGATCAATTTCAAATCAAATTTGGTTTACCGTGGATATCTACTATGCAGGCTATCTCTTCTCCTATTCATAAATGTGTTAAGTTTATTCATAACAGAGAAGTAAAAATGATTAATCATAGTTTGTATCAACCTTCTAGGCCTAGAGATTGTGCTACTCTTGATTTATTTTGGCCTTCATTACCTAACTCGTGTCCTCCTTGCCCTGATCATCTCTTTCTCTCATACCAAGCTTACAAACATAGCAAAATTGCCGAGTTAAGCATGCCTCAGATAGATCTTAACCATGGTCTTTTTCCTACTCCTTCCATACCTCCTTTAGCCATTACATATAATTCTAAAAAGAAAACTTCTACTGTTTCATTACAACCCACTGAAAATCCTCCTATAGAACTTGTGAAGGAATCTGTGGTCATTCCTCCTAGTTCTCAAAATGTGTTAAACAAAGCAAAACACAATAAATCTGCTAATGAATGTTGTAAGAAGTGTAGAGATAATGCTAGGGCTCATGCTTCTCTTCTTCAAAACTCTTTACCTTGTTTTGATCAACCTATGCCTGATGTGTCGAAAGAAGTCAATATTCATAATGATGTTAAGATGAATGATTGTGATGATCCTATTCGCATCTTAGATCTCATTTCAATTAATCTTGATTAGGAGGATACTTTACATGATCCTATTGTTCTTAGTGATGGATATGCGACCATTGATCTTGACACTGACTTACCTCAGATGCTTTCAACTCAATTGACAATTACACCTAGTATCGAGAAATGCAATTCTCAAGAGGATCCTTTTTTGGAACTCGCTATCATTCCTGCTATATTGGATATAGTCCCTCTCATGATTTTCCCACCTTCCCTACATGATATAAACCAAGATAGGGAGAGTAGGCGATGTGCCTGATTTGTCTATCCTTCATGGTAGCCCTTTTTGTGTTTGCATGTTGTATAGTTCTTCTCCTGTAATGTGTTTGCTAAATGTTTTTTAGATTCTTTTATATGAACCTTGTTACTTTGTTGGTGCAAGGTGATAAAAGACTCAAACTTGTCGTAAAATTCCCCTATATGTATCTTTATTCTTCTATATGTTGTTCTAATATTATGTTGTGCTTGTGCTATTGTTCGTAAATGTTACCCTTGTATAGTCTGCTTGGATTTGTGACATGGTAGCACTGATTCATTTTGGTCTCCAGGTTGTGGTCCAAAAAGATTCCTCTTTGTAACTCTTAAGTTTTCTTTCCTCCATTGTGATTGTAGTTCTACTTTATTTTGGGGAATGATGTCAATTAATTTGCAATAATATCATATTTATATGTACATGTTATCTTATGAACATACTAACCCCACAATTCGTAGATCCCTTTTGTATTCTTTTGTATGTTTATGTTTATTTCCCTTTATTTGTCTTCATTTGGGGGCATCTCATAGTGGAAACGTAATCTGTAGAGTTGTTTATGTTTCCGTTAAAACCATTGCTCCTGTTAAAGTGTTAGTAATGACTTTAACATGGGGGCATACTCTATACTCACTTTTTGCACACACACACATTCAAAATATTTTCAAAAACTTAAATTTTTTTTCCTTTATGGATTAAAAACTAATCCTTAAAGCATGGACATTTTATTTTACTTTTTAGGATCTCTTGATCCCTCCAGTTTAGAATTACACAGATCTCTTGATCCCTCCACTTTTTAGAATTTTTCATCCCTTAAGGTCAAAAGGTGTCCTTAAGAACAGATCTCCTTGATGGTTTGACTAGTGAGTAGCCACATTCACTAGGCAGTTCAATTCCATCTTTCCAGTTATGTTGTTTACTTATGTGGTTCACAATGGGACATAAGTTCTCATTGGGCGAGATAATCACACCCTCTCTCTCTCTTTCCTTAACTAGTGATGTCTCTCTTATCATGATCTTAGGGTTGACAAAGAATTAAGTCCCTTGGGGGCTTGAGGATTTCTTTATCCCTTTTTTATTCCAATAAGATTGTTTATTCTTTATGATCTCCTTTACCAAGAGTTTGTGTTGAGTCCATACTCTTGCTAAAGTGTGGGATAAATGTATATTAAAAAAATGGAAGCACTTCCATTGTGGACTGGTTTTTCCTTCTGAGTAAGTGGTTTTTAGGTCATGTCAAACACTTTGAATGGGTTCCTGATTTAGACCTGGCTTTCCCCCTATTCTGCCCCAATTCTTCACCTCTCTCTATCCAGTTTCTGGCATTCTGGACTGCAGATTTGAGATCTTTGACCTCAGGGTCAAGGTCAACCTTTTAGGTCTATGTCAACCTTGACCCTGACCTAGGTCAAGGTCAACCTCACCCCTTACCTAGGTCAAGGTTGACCTTGACCTTGACCCAGGGTCCAGATTTCACGGTCCCATAGTTTTCAGATATCGATCTTTGAAAAAGTTAAATCCCGCTCCCGGGTTGGCTATTTCGGGTTCCAAAGCGATGATTCCTAAATTATATTTAATATAGGTCCTCTCCTAGGGGTAAATTATTTAATGGGAATTTAATTCTCCTATGTCGGCCTCCTTAGAAGATTGTGCCCTAATTTCATGTTCATGGGTGACATTGTTGAGGTTGTTGTTTATGCACAATTAGAGGTGGGGATTCCTGGGGCAAGTGATTTAAGCAAGGTATTCGAGTCAAAAAAATATGTCGCCATTCAACCTTCTCTTTTGGACCTGGATGTTTAGCACTTGATGCACCATAGGAAATGGGTGCATATTGGTAGGTATTTTATTCGCAAATTGTTCTATTGGATGACTTGGTGGACTACGGATGGTTGTATGAATTCATAGAGCTTGTCATCTCTAAAAAGTTCTACTTAGACGGAGGGGAAATTCCTTAGTGTTGTGTCCCTATGGCCTCCACCTAAAATTTTTAAATTTTCACTATAGTAGGTTTTGTCTTTAAATTTTTGTAGGGACTTCAAGTCTCCAAGTCCAAAATTATGAATATTATAAATTTATATAAAAAATTAATGAAAAGTTTGCAACTTCATTTCAATTTGTTTTTATGGATTTAATTGTAAAATATGTATGTGTGACATATGTGATTTTATAATTTGTGAAATTGAAAATGAACCAAAAAAATATGAACTAAAAAATGTTAAATTGTTAATGCATGACAGTATGTTATTTATTTAACATTAATAACTTAATATTACTTAACTTTTGCTTGTATCATGTCACTTGTGTGACTATGCGACTGCAAAATTGTGAAATTTTAAAGTAGTAATTGTTTAAAATTTAAAGTAAAACTAAAATTAAAAATTAAAAAATGCCAAATGGAAATTCATAAAACATCTAATAATTACAATTTCTGGACTCCCAGTCACGTCGAGTTAATATCACCTCTTTGGTAGCGGAGTTGTCTGTCATCACTGACAACTGTAAGTGGTATGTACACTTGGAAACTAAACATGGTATGTACATTATACTATCAGCTATGAGCATTGATACCATCGACACCTACATTAAACCTGTTTGTTTAGAACCCTAAATTGTAAATGTATTAATCAAGATCATTGATTGATCGTAGATCAATGGCTAGAGTTTTATCTCAAGCACAGTTTCTTGAAAGAAACTAATTTTTGCAAGAAGTCTGCAGAATGGATACACATCACAAGGTTGGCAAGATAACTTGCAAGAAATGAAAGTCTTGTCAGAGAGACAGTGTCATTCTTTAGCCATCAGGCAATTCACATGATTTCCAAAATTGTACTAGTACAAACTGTAGTTATTAGTATAGTGACCACTGACTATATTAGTAATTTCCCACACTCCTGCATTAATGGGAATGATTTACCTAAAGATATGGAAGTTATGAAACAGGGATATTAATAGACATTCTTGCTTTCTTCTTCATCAATTTCAATTTGCTTTTGCCTTTCATCTTCGGACCTCTGGTTTTAATTTTTTAGATCTATAATTCTGTAGATTTATAGAATTTCAATTTTATGTGTGTAGTTTGAAGATTCAAGTTTTTAGTTTAGGGAGAGATGGACACACCAATTAGGTTGAGAACTACATACACTGATGAGAAAAAGCCCTTTTTGGGTAGGCTACCTAACAAAGTTCTCACTTTTGTCTGCAAGGAAGTGGGCTCTTTTATTAACAATGTTGTGTTGATGGTGCTCGGCCATGCGTTCATCTACAACGAGAAGAGATACCGCGTCAGAACAGACATTACATCCCGCTTCTTGTCTTCTCTTCTCGATCTCAGAGGATAGAAGGTAGACATGATTATGCTGTTGCAGAATGTTTTCAAGGATAAATTTCTCATGGACGATGTCCAAGTCATTGTCTTCGCATAACTAGGGTTGGGTATCCCTTGGGTTGACAAAATTGAAAAGATTATCCAGCGAGGAAACAATGTGCAAAGGAAACCCTTCCTACTGAACCCTAATGAAAGGTAGCTGACGTGGCATCGAAAGTGGACGCGGCTAGGGAGGGACTTCTTGCGGAAGTTGTTTCACCTCGATGACTTCGAGGAGTCGGAATACACTTGGCTCGATGTATTTGGGGAGATTATCCTCCACAGACAATTCTTCTCAGACATGGATATAGATGAAGACCCTTAGTGTTTATGTTCTTGAAATGGGTTTTTAAATTTCATTTTGTTTATTTGTTTTTTCTTATATGATCAACCAGTGCCCTTGTGACAACAAATTTTGTAATTGTTTGGATACTTCCCATTTTGTAGGATTTGCGGTGTGACTATAGTCTAAAGTTAAACTCTATAATTATAAAGTAATTATAAATTATATTATAATATTAGTGATGTAAAATTTCAAAATAATTAATGAAATTTTTTTTGTTTGACTCTTAAAAATTATTGTAATTTTTCTATCTTCCTCCGAAAATGAGACACGTATTAGTGTGTGATATAATAGATTGTCTGCAAAATATTGTTTAATTACAATTTTGTAAAGAAATATTAAGACTTTAATTTTGATAAATAATAAATAATAAATTATATGCCCATTGACATTGCCAAAATGATGTGTGAATCTGTGATATATAATATGAACCAAAAAATCTAACATTGTTTAATGTATGACATATGTGTGTGATTTATTTAAGAGTAATAACTTAATTTTTCCATGTCAATGACAAATGTAATTATCATTATGTCAATGTGTCATGTGTGTGACTGTGAATTTGGAATTGTAAAAGTTTAAATCATTTTATAAATAATGGTTAGTAATAAATTAATAAATAATTAGATAGTTATATGTGATTGCAATATTTCAATTAGTTATTTTTTATATTAGATAATTTCAATATTTAATCTTATTTAAATTTAATAAATTTTTGGCGTATGGTGTTAGGTGTAACTGTATTTGTGGTGACTGCTGTATGACCAGAGATCAACGATGTACAGTGTATTTCGAGCCAAAAGGGAAAATAAATCCCATTTTTTCAATCCTATTCCAAAATCATGACACGTGTACACTCATTCAATCAGACGAATCGGATAACACACGACCACTCACAGAATCGATGTCATCCGATAAATATAATTCAAAGTAAATAAATGGGAGTAAATAAATAGGACCCGCCATAAATGATAGCGATTGCCAGCGACCATTGGATGAGTAGAGATCAATGATGTATGGTCTATTTTAGGTTGAAAGGGAAAAGAAATCTCATTTTTGCAATCCTATTCTGAAATCATGACACGTGTACACTCATTCAATCGATGTCATTCGATGATGAACAAGAGAACGAAAGATAAAGGAAGATTAAAAGAAACTAGCGACTGCGAGATGAGCACAGATCAATGACATGCGGTGTATTTCTAGTTGAAAGGGAAAAGAAACCCCATTTATGCAAATCTCTTCCAGAATCATGACATGTGTACACTCAGCTAAGTTTAATTAAAATCATAATTGGAGTAAAACATTAACTTAAAATTTAATAAGTAATAAGATCAATTTGACCACAGACCAAACAATTAAGTGACACGTGTTCTTGTGACCTCAGATATTTGGAGAAGCTATAAAATTTAACACAAGTGATAGTAAAAGTTAACATGAGTGAGGAGTCACGACTGACGATTCAGTACTACTCACTATTGCACAATTTTAACCTAAGTTTTTTATATTTTTAGTTCTTACTAGTATATTGTATTGGAGATTCAGAAAGGGGTTACGACTTCTAGGTTGAGGATTGAGTAATACAACAGTCTCTTAGCTCTTTTCCCACTCATAGTCTGCAAAAATTGATTTTTTGGGTAAAATCCCGAACACCCACGTCCTGCCCTTTAAATTTTTCAAATCTAGAGGTTTACTGTTTAGATTGTAGTCATAGAATTAGTGTTGAATTTTCAAACATGCCTGTAAATTGTAGTTGTCACCTGTGTAAATTTTTTTGAATTTTCATACAAGTAAATAGTAATACTAGTATACCATGGTCCACGATGGGAAAAACAAATACCAAGATTATGAGTAAAGGGAAAAGAAAGGAAATAGAGATAATAGACTTCCACAAACTGGTTAAAACAATAGGTTTCACTGATGAATTCCATGATATTTTTTATCTTGTTATCCATGGAACTAAGGGAATCATGGAAATTAGATTCACACTTGAAAATAAGTGGAAATATCCAATGAAGAATTCAATTTTTTTTCCATTTAACAACACGTTAAAGGAAAAGACAAATAAAATTTCAACGTGGGTTGTTGGGTCAGCATGAATGGTGTTACATCAAGTATTCCCTTGTCTACAAATTATCATGCTCTGCGTTGAAAGTTATGATAAAAATAGAAAAGAAATTGTCAATAAAAATACTCAGGAGGAAATTGTGTTGATAAAACAGACTGAGTTTGCTAGTCTATTGGACCTAGGGTTTTAAGCACAAAAATCAAACATGCACATTGACCTGGGAAAGCTGACAGAGAGTTATGAAAAAATAGATGCAAAACATAAAGATTCGTATTTGAGAGGAATAAGAAGTAGTTCTAGTCTAGATCTAGATCATAAGCCTTCTTATGATTATGATATTTTTGTGCAATGGGTTCAGGATAGTATTTACTTGCTAGCATTTTGTTTGGGATTGGATAGTAACAAAGAAGTGGGTGCCAGCATTCCTGAAATGATTTTTCATATTCATTGTGAAAAAGAACCAGTAAAATATAATTTTATTGAGCGCACTATTCATTGCATGAAAGAACAATTACTAATGATTAAAAGAGGTTTACAAAAGACATTTAGGTTCACAACCTACTTGTGCTATCTTCTTTTAGCAAAGCATCGGGCAATATTTCGGACAAACAAGCTTCAAAGTCAGGTCCAAAATGCAATATATGAATGGACACCTCAGATAAGGATGAGTGATAACAGAAGGAAGTATAAAAATTTTGTAGACTTCTTTTGGCACCAATGTATCATAAAATTATAGGCACTTTGTTGCCTAGATTGCCTGTGTCTTGTAGAGATTGCATTAAACTCGGAAGTCAAATACAATTGGCTTACTGGTACTTCATGGAAGACTACACTATGTTAAGGTTTTATAGTTGGGTGGTAGAACCCTACAAACTTCCAATACATGTTACAGAGAGGGTACTTGCATTGGAATATGTTCGGTAGATGGAGAGCACAGATGCACTCTTTAATGGTCAGAAAAATAAAATGATATTTCCATCCTTGCCTTTCTCATTGGGAGGGTTCACATTTGAGAGAAGAGGATTCATAGTGGCAGAGGCATTCTTTTTCAATTTTTTTCTTTTCTGTTGACACTCATTGGCAGTATGATCCACTAACCATACTTGTAACAAAGCTTAGAGTGAATGGGAGCTCCGCAAGCAAATGTCAACATGAGAGTATGCCATTGATAGAAAAATTTAAAAACATGGAGTCCTGGGACGAGGTAAAAAAAGAGATGGAGAAACACGCTGCTGAAAATAATATTTCAATACAATAATTGTCATCATAAATTATTGCATTACAAGCAGAAAGGAAAAGTGCAGCACAAGACATCCTACAATTTCTACCAGCAAGCTGATCAACCATCTACAAAAGCTATTTAAAACAAAATAGCGCTTCAATGTAAATATGATAATTGGACTGCAACCAAAATTAAAGATTTTTGGGAAATGAGGAAGAATCTCGGTGAGCCAAAGACCTCTCTAGATCTTTATGATCCAGACAAGGATGAAATTATTTAGCGATTTGTGGAATGCATAACATCCTGGTCAAGCACATCCTAGTGTTTATTATTATCAAGATACTGATTTTAATGGGAAGGATTCTATGACAATTACTACTGGAGTCAGTACATCCACAAAAGAAAAATATGGCAATGGGGTAGACATCATAGAAAAAATGGGTTTTCCAGGTAGGGGTAGTCTGGGTCCCACAGGAGAAGGGAATTGGTATCCAATTGCCACACCCGCTCCACCAAAACGTGGTAGGGCACAAGTAATTGGAAGTTCATCAGAAAAAGGAACTACTTTGTCTCATACCCTTGTACCTTCATTTATTCCAACTTCAAATCTAGTTCTACCTTTTTCAAGCACTCGAATTCAATCTGAATCAAGTGCCAATACCACTAGTGGGGATGGCATGGGTAGTACTAGTGGTCTGAAAAGGACATTACAACTGGACATGAAATCAGTGGATCCCAGAGATCAAGGAAGTGTAAAGAAGCAAAAGGTTATGAAAACAATGCCAATGATGTCTGTGGCTATGAGTCCAACAATTGCCACACCTTAAGGATAAAATCTTCCAAACAGTCCAAATACTACACTTGTAATGGATCAAGGTGTTACTGTTACTAATCTGCATGGTGCAATTATTAGAAGCACATGTGGGAGCTCGTACATTTCTGCAAGTTCTATTTCACCTTTCAAACATTCAATTGTGTCAAAAAACCCTAATTTTTGTTACAATGATTTTGTAACTAACTTTGAACAAACAAAAAATAGGAATAGACAAAATACTAAGACATTGAAGAGGGATGCAATTATTGTAGCTTGTGAAGCAGAACCTACATCGAATAGGTTATTTACCACATATGAACCAAAGAAACAAATGATGGATTTCATATTTTTTATGCCCCTGGCTAGAGATAACAATCCACCAGAGGGTGTGTACACCAAGTTGTGGACCAAAAAGGGGGTATAAGTGGACACATTTTTTCTTAAATCAGGTAAACCTGAACTTGGAACAGGAGTTTGAGGGTCATGCACTCAAAATAAGAAGATGTGTAAAAATTAAAAATTGTAGCACTTTGAATCCAGTTTCTAGAACACTTAAAAAAAAATGATAATATTAAGAGGGTCAAACCTCGCGCGCACAAAAATATGTTCTTGATTTTTTTGGAAAAACATAACATAGCTATTTATGTGCACGATACAAAAGCTATAGTTATATTCAGTATTTTTTAAATCCCTTTGGTAGGATGATAGGTAAGAGTTAGATCTAGAAGTTGTTTATTTTTTTATAATTTTCTAATGAGTGTTTTTTTTCTGTGATTTTTTGAAGTGACCGCATCCTGAAAATTTTGTACCTGTTCATGTGTTGGGTATAACTTGCATCAAAATAATTGAAAATGAATTTTTTTTTTCAAATTGTATAGAATCAAGTGTAGAACAATAATATGTAATTTATTTGTAATTTGATTAAGTATATCAAAATTTATTAAAAAAATGGTAGACATATGTCTGTGAGGATAATCAAGACACTGGTAAAGAAAATTAAAGTTTACTATGCTAATGTTGTCCAAAAATTAAAAAAATTATATGGTTAGAAAGCTAAGAAGACGTATGAGATTATGGTGAAAATTATAAAGCTACCGAGTTGACAAATTGTAAACTTGATGAAGATAAAGCTGAGAATTCATCTTACAAGATGAAAAACGTCTAAAACAACAAAAATGAAGGGAAAATGAGCCTCCAAGCCTTTGGGTATTTATTCAAGCCTCTTCCCGAGCCATAACCCAATCGGGTTTCTAAATTTCAAATAACCTGATCGGGTTCTCAAAAGAAAAGTTTACTTCAAAACCCGATTGGGTTTTGAAGAAGTAAAAATTATTCATTTTATTCTCCATAATCGGAGTGGGTTATGAAGAAACTAAAATAGGCTTTTCTTCCGGAATCCATACAGAGAGAGAGAGAGAGAGAGAGAGAGAGAGAGAGAGGGGGGGGGGCCTCGGAGGGG
>MU225979.1:0-36057 GCA_018584345.1 Thuja plicata
ATGCTTTTTAGCCCATGGTTTTGTAATAACATTTGACAGTTTAATGTATTGTATCTCCTATATGTTATGTGCATGAGATGGAGGGTGAGTGTAGAGTCTTATAGCTATCTAGTTACCTTTGGATCTCATGTTGGTGATACTCTTGAGAGAAGCTTTCTCTACAAGAATATTGTAATTTGTTATTGATTTCTAAATAATATACTGGGCAACTTTTAGACTGTGGGGTTTTTCTTCCGAAATGGTTTTCCCCACATAAATTACTATGTTGTGATACACAAGATATTTATTTTAAGTTTTGTAATAGTTGTAAAGATTAGAGAATTTTTTTACATTACCCTCCCCTCAAGGTTAATATAGGATGTTTTTCTACTACTTAACTTCCTTACATAAAAGTAGTGCAATAAATTTTCTAATTGAATCCAAAAAAAGGAACAATATGGAAAGTAGGGGTTCATTCATATTGAAATGAAGGATTAGGTGTTGGGAAGTTAACATTCATGTTAGGGTACAGTGAGTATAAAGATCTTAAATTTAAACAAATTTACCCCTACTTACATTTTGTATTTAAATTTGGGTAACTAATTTGAGAGTAATTATTGAAATGTGTGTTAAAATTTATTTATTGCATGTAGTATATATGTAGATTATTAAAAAAAGGAAAAAAGAGAAGAAAGGGGATCTTAGCTATACATCTAATTCAATAAACATATAATTATCTTGACCTCTCATGATTACCCTCCCTCTCTCTCTTTCTCTCTCACACACATTATACTAAATAGTATCTTGTAAAATATATAAAAGAGAGGTATCAAGTTAAAACATTTATGAATAAATATGTGGGCAAGGGCCCCAACCCATTACAAATAAGAATGAAACCATCCAAAATTAAAATTGGATTAGAACCAATCTCAAAACTAAAAAAATTAAGGAAACTGACACAAAAACAATAGAGATAGAGCCAACTAAGTTACAATCTGATTTGAATTAGAGCTTTGGGGTCGGTTATCAAAGAACCTAACCTTGATAGACATAAACCATCGAAAAACCAAGTTGTTGTGGGTCTAAAAGAAAATAGGGGACTTGGAATTATGTGTCTCTTAAATAAGCAAGGGAGGAAATATTTTGATGTTTTTTTGAGCACTTGAGGAGGCCCATTAGATACACTCATAAAAGATGTGGACTCTCTAAGGAAAGTGTAGTTATTTAATTTTTGATTTGTGTAGCAAAGGAGGGGTTTTTTTCACTACACTTAAGGAGGTGTTAGACACGCCCAAAGGACATGTTGACTTTTAGAGGAACGGTGTCTCATGTGTACCACTAGAGGAGGCATTAAACACACTCAAAGGAGATCATTAATTTTGAAGGATATGTGTCTAATTATTCATGGAGGTTGGGAACAATTGTATGATATCTCAAGTTGCAAATGGATTTAGGCTCTACCGTCAAGAGATTCATTGATGTAATCAGTTTGTTGTTTCTAGGATGAGCTAGGAGGATTGATCAAGGCGTATCATCAAAGTCTCTAAGAGGGTTGACTTCAAAACCCTTACAATATCCAACTCTTATTTGAATTAACATTATAAGGAGGGCGAAATGTCAATGTATTAAATTAGTCTTTAGTTTTATAGTTATTGAACTACCCATTCGATTTACATCTATTTAAGTATTTCTTGTTTAAAGTTTATATCATCTTGATTAATGATATAAAACATTTATCGTTCTATCTTTGACAAACATACTAATTTAATATAAAAGAGCTCAAGAATAAGGCGTAACAATAGAATCCATATCAATCAATTTTAAAATATTTGCACATATGCAACATCTCAAAAAAAGAGAAATCAATCAATGCTTTGGTCTCAAATAACTAAATATAGATTTAACTGTACATTTGTAACATCCACAATGGAGATAATGAAGTATAAAATGTAGATTTACCTAGACTCAAATGCAAAGATAGATATTAAAACTAATTTAAGAAAAAAATTCACATAAGAGTAATCATATATCAATAAAAATCCTGAAGGTAGCCTTATGAATATAAAATTATTTCCATCTAGGAAACTCAATTAATTTTAAAATAATCTTTTCACATATCTACAAACCATATATATTTTTTAACATGTTAAACCTATAAAAATATCTTTATTTATTTGAATCCACTTAAATAATCCAAACATTTACATCATGTCAAATATATCATTTGAAGACCAATTAAAAGACCATAGATTTATAAATTGTGACTTCTTAGAAATAAATAAAAAATTTAAAACCTACTAAGTTATCTAAGAGAATTTAGGTTATAGAATGACCAAACCAACAAGCCATGTAGTAAAATGATAAAATAGGTTGTCTAGAGGCTTAAAAAATATAAATTATATTAGCTCATAACCAAAAGGCTACCAATGACTAACCATCTAGTGCTTCTATATAACCAAGGGTTGGAACCATGAACCTAATATAAGAACTACATAATATAGTACAAGTAGTTTGTATTTTGATATTTGATTGGGGGAATAATCACATATCCAACATACACACCCTTTAACTATACATAACCACAAAGAACATGAACATAACCACTATGCAAGATGAGAGTCACATATTGCTAAATTGGAGCTCTTGATCATCATGGTGCAAGAATAAAATAGATGATAAACTCCAAAAGAATACCAATTGGATAAGAACACCATATGTATATTGATAATATCCATCTAAAAGATAGATTTCATGGTTTTTATCCTCACTTATCTACATAACAATATTAATGCATAGAACATCCACTACAATCCACAAGCCTCTGACAATTTGAAATTATTTTTAATATATTAACACAATATTTTTGAGCTTTGAAGTCAAATTAGAATAAATACACAAAACCAAATCATGATATAATCCTTCACATGCAAGTATATGAAACTCGCATACATCCACATGTAAACACATGAATTTACATGGAAAAATTTTAATCTCTAATTCTAAGTACTAAGAAATTATTGATAATTTTACAATCTATAACTCAATAGTGAAAATGGTAAGACTCAAGTATTCTAGTATTACCAATAAATGAAAATCTATATCGATATGTGTATGTAAAATTTAAGTTTCCTTAATATGAAAAATCATAAATATATTTATATTCTATCTCATGATAGAATCAATCAATTTAACATGCATAATAAACCTATTTAAATGTACATAAAATATTAATTAAATGAACTTTAAATCACCATTAGATAACACAAATAAAGAATGACACGAAGATCATTTCAAAACATAAGATTTGTTAGAATAACTGAGAGGGGGGGGGGGGGGGGGGGGGAATTNGGGGGGGGTGAATTAGTGGCCTCAAAAATTAATCTAATAAATCAACCCAAAAATTTATACCACAAATATTAAACTCTATCTATCTTCAGTCCTACGAGATGTATGCCTTTAAATAATCTTATCAAATAACTACTTCTCGGAATTCACCGTTAATCCTTTTTATTAAGCTTTACCGAATAGCAGTCTAGCCTTTACCGAAATACAGTAAATAACTTAGTGTTTACCGATCAATCCTATTTTAGTAATGTGTAAAGAAAAACATCAATGCAATGAACCATATACACAATTGACACATGGATTTTTAACGTGGAAACCATGTTAGGGGAAAAACCACTTGGGACCAGTAACCCAAAATTTTCACTCTTCTGAAGTGAGCTCGGTGAAGAGCCAACCCTGTTAAAGGTTACAAACACATTGTTAAGTGTGACCTTTTTAGAGGATTTAATATAATAGTTTGTCACTTGATATCTGGAATTTCACTATGCTATCTTCATGAGAAAATTTTTGATACTCCTTGGGGATGTATCTCAATATATAAAGGATAGTTAAATCCCACTCTGTTAAGAGATTTTCTGAATCAATGGTTAAACTGAAACAATATTGGAACTGTTCATAAATACAACTTAATTTTGTAGATGTTCAGATCTATTGTAAGCTCATAATACCTTTCTGATCAATGTTTCCCTCTTTTTTCTTTGCTCTACTTCTTTCTGCTCGATGATGTTGGTCCTTCTCTGTTGCTCGGTGTCCACAAAAATATTAGCTTTGTTCTTCAGCTTGTTTGATCAGGTCTGATGAAGACTTCTTATCTTCACCAGCATTCTCTTCAGCATCCTATTCTATTCCCACTGTTCAAAATGAATTAGCTTCTCTCTTTTACAGACATGATTTCACTGTTTCTAAGTCCTTGTCTTTCTTGTTCTTGACGTGATCCGCAAATCTCGCCATTCTTGCTTTAAAGCTTGCTTTAGTTTTATCTCGTAGATTTATTTTTGACAGCTGGAATAAAACTAGCTTTAATCTCTAGCTTATCTATAACTTTTAACTGGTCGATGAAAATAATGTAATCAATCAGTTAACTCCATATTTAGCTCCTGCCAGCTAAGTCTTTTGTTGTTTCTAAACTTTAATTTTGACCGGTGTTTAACTGCTCATTTGCTCAGTCTTGACTTCAGTTGTCCTTGGGCATCTCTGTCCATCAAGGTTGTCTGTTCGTCAGGAAACACTGTGACTTTCAGTTCTGCTCAGGTATCACTTTGGTTCTTCTTGGTAATGCTTGCTCGGGTATCACTGTGACTCTTCTCAGGGTATCACTGTGACTCTTCTCAGGGTTCTCTATCCATCAGTGTGCACTGTCTGTCGGTGTTTGTTGTCACTTGGGGTATACTGAAATTTTAAGCATTACTGATAACATAACATTTATCTATTTGGTTCTTTGAAGTCTTTGATAATATGTATATGACCACTCAGATTATATCAAGTTGACATCAATGACAATACAATACATTAACTTATTTAATGTCTTGCATTAAATTTCTGCACCTCAGTGATCATCAACTTAACATCTTCAAATATTCTATCAGTTATAGTTCATCAATCTCTCCCTTTGGCATTGATGGAAACATACTACATAATACTAATACAATATGAAATATATCAGTTGTAGTTCATCAAACTCTACCAAACTTATTGCTCTATAACCAATACAAATGTCTGACTCTCGGTAAGCTCTTCTAGCTTAGATTTGATTCTTGCAGAGTACATTCTTCATTGTTTATTCCCTTCACTAGATAGATGTAGCAACTTCCAATTCTGCCTCTCCCTTTGTTTTAGAATCTCTTCATTGATGTTTTCTCTCCCTTTGACTGTTCCTCTCCTTGATGGATAGTTCTATTCATATCTATTTTTCCTTTGACAACAATATAATCCATTGAATACTTCTGATAGATATTTCATATGGATATAATCTCTTCCTTAAGTCATCTCTCCCTTTGGATACTTCTCAAGTCATCTCTCCCTTTGGATACTTATCTCCCTTAGTCATCTCTCCCTTTGACAATAATGCCAAACTAAATCTCTTTCTTTTCCATAATATATTCCTTGAATTTCCCTTCATTGACAATATAATAACTCTGGTGATTGGTGTAGATAAGTACCTTGTTGTGTACTGATATATCTTTGCAGTCCATCTCTGTGCTTGCATCAACATGAATGATCTTATGATTATGTGTAGGCTGATGCAGCCTCCTAGTCAGCTTAGTGACCAATAGACAAGGGTCAGACCCCTAGTCTCTTTCTCAGGTACTCAAATGTATCTTTAGGCAATGGCTTTGTGAATATGAGTGATCCCACAAATCTGTGTCCCACTTTTAGGCACGAAGAAAAATCACACGGATGAATTTTTTCATTTTGACCCCTTAGAGAGAATGGGGGTGTTCGCCCAAAGGGAAAAAATACCTTCGTGCGAACTAGATGAAATGGGGGGTTTGCTCGAACTAGACCCAATTTGAGCGAACCCTGTGAATGAAAAAAAAACAAGAAATTTATACAAATTTTCCATGGGGGGTTAGCTCGAAAGGGGTTCTCTCTAACCCCCTTCGCTAGAAGGGGTGTTCGAGCGAACCCCCTGAGTTTGGCCTTCCTCTCCAAAGCCAACAAATTTTTGCAAAATTTTTCCCTTTGAAGGTCTCAATCAAGGACCAAATAAACCAATCTTCTAAAACCCAAATGGCAGATGATGCTACTCAAAACAAGCTTTACAATGACTAAAATTTTAAATATATTGAGTTCATTGTGACTTTTTATTTTTAGTTTGATTAAACAGAGGTTGTCTGGCCATTTAGAAACCTCTCTCTTTGACGCTTCAGGAAAAATTGTAAATTAGGAAATTTTTTTTATGAAAAGTATGTAGGAAAAGATTATGTGTGTTACCTTTCTATGAAAAAAAATAAAAAATGAATTTTGATGTATAAAGATCAAGTTAGAGCGATCCAAGTGACCTTATGTCTAAATTACAGTTACTGTCACTTTAGAACTTAATAAAGTATGAAAATTCACCTGAAATGAATGAAACCAATTGCATCCTTTAGATATTAAAGTTACAAAAATAACCTCGATAAAATTACATAGTTATCATGTTTTAAAAAAAAGTTATGCTTATCCAAGTGACAGTCCCTCCTTAAAAACACTATTTTTTCACACAAACCACTTTTTGAAGGAGAAGGAAAAATGAATTTTAATGAATTTTAATTTTTTAAAAAAAAGTATATTTAGAAACTAGAAAGAAAATTCTAAAAGACTCTAGTTTACATCATCTTCAAATTCCTAATAGTTTTGCGGAAACATGTGTTTGAAAGTGAAGTTTGTTCTCAGAATGCTGATCTCAGTGTCAAATTTGGCCAAAAAGTGGGACACACTATTGTGGGACCACCTATATGTCTTCTAATTGTTCCTTGGACTGAACATATTTAAGTATCACTTCTTTCTCTTTCACTTGTTCTCTTAATTAATGATACTTGATAGCAATATGCTTTGTCTTAGCATGCATGAATGGGTTCTTTGATATGTTTATTATACTGATATTGTCACAATAGATAATTACTGGTTCAAGAATTTTCATATTCATACCTTCCAGTAATTGCTTGATCCATGCAATGTTAGAACAATTTGCAGTAGTAGCCACATATTCCGCTTCTGCAGTAGATTGTGAGATGCATCCTTGCTTCTTACTTATCCATGTGACTTGTCTGTCACCCATGAAGAATGCTCCTCTTGTTGTGCTCTTTTTGTCATCTAAGTTTCTATCCCAATCGACATCTGTATAGACTTGAAGCTCAAATTTGCCTTCTCTTTTATACCATAAGCTATGGTCTTCGATATTCTTTAGATATCTTAGAATTCTTTTGACAGCAGTTATGTGTGATTCCTTGGGATTAGAAGAGAATCTTGCAACTATTTCAACTGCATGTGCTATATCTGGTCTAGTATGAACAACATACATGAGTTTTCCAATCATAGATCTATATAGGGTTTGATTTACCTTGGTTAACTTGTCTTCCTTTGTCAGCTTGCATCCGGTTTCCATAGGTGTTCCAACTAGCTTGGAATATTCCATCTTGAATATCTTCAACACTTCCTTGATGTATTTGGATTGTGTGATATAGATCCCTGCATCTTGTTGAAGAATCTGTAGACTAAGAAAAAATTTGATCTCCCCAAACATTGACATCTCAAACTCTTTTCTCATTTCATTAGCGAATGATTTGTATAACATATCATTACCACCAAATATGATATCATCAACAAATACTTCAGCAAACAAAATGTTATCATCAATATCTTCTTTTAAATACATATTACTATTTTCACTTGTTCTTACAAATCCAATACTTATGAGATAGGAATGAAGTATTTCATACCATGATCTCGGTGCTTGTTTCAATCCATACAAGGCTTTGTGTAGTCTACAAACCATGTTTCTCTTGTTAGGATCAACAAACCCTTTTGGTTGTTCAATGTATACCTCTTCTTCTAGTATTCCATTTAGGAATGCAGATTTGACATCCATTTGGTATACCTTGAATCCTTTGTATGCAACATAAGCAAGTAGATTTCTGACGCCTTCTATTCTAGCAATGGGTGCAAAGGTTTCTCCATATTCAATACCTTCTTCTTGTGAATACCCCTTGCATACTAATAATGCTTTGTTCCTTGTGACTTCTCCATTCTCATTCAGCTTGTTTCTGAATATCCATGTGGTACCAATGACATTCTTGTCATCTGGTCTAGGTACTAATGTCCATGTTCTATTCTTCTCAATCTGCTCTATCTTTTCATTCATAGCACTAAGCCACTCTTCATTTTCAAATGCAATATTAATAGATTTAGGCTCAAAATCACAAATTAAACATCTAGTGTTTAGTGACTTACTTCCTATTCTCATTCCAGCCTTCTTATCTCCTATGATCTAGTTCTGTGGATGGTGTCTTCTGACATACTTGGAAAGCATCAGTTCATCTCTTTGTTCATCATTCTGATCATCATCTTGACCTTCATTCTGATCTCCATCGCTCGGTATATCATTTTGAAAAATTTCCTAATTTTCAGTGTTTGCAGCCGACGCTCGGGTGCATTGTTCTATCGCTCGGGAGCGATACACTATGGCTCAGGTAGAGTGTCAGGTTTTTCACTATAGACAAGCCAGTTGTAGTCTTCTGGTTCTTTTCTACTTTCCTCATCATTTTTCTCAGCAAATTCATCTACTTTGACATTTTCACTTTCAATTATTTTGTTAGAGGATTTGTTAAGACATTTATAAGCCTTGCTTTTAGTAGAATACCCTAGAAATATTTCTTCTTCATCTTTGGAGTCAAGCTTTCCATTTCTATCTTGTTTCAAAATATAACATTGACTTCCAAAAATTTTGTAGTAACTTACATTGGATGTGTGTCCATACCATAGCTCATAAGGTGTCTTATTGGTGTCTTTCTTCAATTGAACTATGTTTAATGTGTAGAAAGAAGTACTGATAGCTTCTCTCCAAAATGTTTGAGTGATGTGTTTCTCAATCATTAGTGTTTAGGTACAATCAGCAATGGATCTGTTCCTTCTTTCAACAATCCCATTTTGTTGTGGTGTTCTTGGTGCAGAAACCTGCCTTTGAATTCCATGCTCATTACAAAAGTTAGTGAATTCATCAGAAATAAATTACATCCTCCTCTATCTGATCTTAAGCATTTCAATTCCTTACCACTTTGTTTTTCTACAATATCTTTATACCATTTAAAGATCTTGAATACTTATGATTTCTCCTTTAAGAACATAACAATCATCATTCTAGAATACTCATCAACAAATAGAATGAAGTATCTATCTCCATAGTAGCTCTTTGTTCTCATGGGTCCACATAGGTCAGTATGAACTAATTCTAGAATGACATTAGATGTGTAGGTTTTTCTCTTGAAACTAGACTTTGTCATTTTACCTTTTTGACAATTCTTACACATTACATGGTCGGGCTTGGACATGCTCGGTAAGCCTCTTACTTTACTTTTATTTCTTATCCTAACCATGTTGTCAACATTCACATGACATAACCTTTTATGCCACAACCATATGTCTTCGTTTCTAGCCATTAAACAAGTGGTGTTAATATCATCAAGGTAAAATAGGTTACCTTTTGTCTGTTCACCATCTCTAATCAACCTTCCTGATTCATTAAAGATCTTTGCCTTTTTGTTCTCAAATGCAACTTTGTGACCTATGTTATTCAGCTGTGAAACACTCAATAGATTATAGTTAAGTCCTTTTACCCAGTATGCATTTTCACATCTGATCATATTATTCAACATTATGGTTCCTTTACCTTCAACCAGACAAGGTGAGTCATTACCCATTCTTACTGATCCACCATTATAGTATTCAAAAGTTTCAAAATTTTCCTTATCCCTAGTAATGTGGTGAGTACAGCCACTATCAATAATCTAGACATCAATTTTACTAATTTTAGATATGAGTGTCTTTTCAACATACCTTTCCTCTTCGTCTGAATAATCCTTCATAGAAACAAATACCACCTCAATATCTTCATCAGATTGGGTGGCAGTATTCTCATCTTTGTTCTCATCCAGGTAACAATATTTCTTTCCTTTGTCCTTGTATTCTCGGTTGGTTCTTCTATCAGATTGTTGGTTTCTTCGGTAATCTCTGTCATCACCTCTGTCAAACTTATTTTCATATGATCTATCACTATTTCTGTCTTCTTTTCTTTTGTTAGGACATCTAGCAGCATAGTGTCCAATCTCTTTACAATTACATACAAATGGTAATTTACCTTTGTATCTACCTTTGCCTCTCTGCAATCTTCTAGCCATTAGTGCTTCAATCTCATCAAGCTCTTGATCATCACTATCACTTTCACTATCATTTCTCATAGTGTGTTTCTGACTTGACTTACTTATTTTCAAAGAAGATTTGAATAAAGAATCAATAAATGGTAAGAAAATGTTGTCAAAGTTATTAGTTATTAATCTCAAATGAAATAAGTCTACCAACCAAACTATCTAGAGTGACATTGTTATTTTCTACTGCTCTCATTTCTTGTATAGTAGACACTCTAATAGCATAAACATGCAGTAAGGTTCTTAGGATTTTACTTACCACTGTTTCTTCTTCAAGTACACCTCCTACTCCTCGGATAGCATTGACTACCTCTTTGATTCTATAGCTGTATTGAGTAATGTTTTCTCCTTGTTTAATTCTTAGGTCATCAAACCTTCCTCTTAGGCTTTCTGCCTTAGCTCTTAGCACATTTGCATCTCCTCCATGTACTAGCTTTAATTTGTTCCATATTTTCTTTTTAGTGGTGCATGTTTTGACATCTTCAAATTCAACATTAGAGGGTGAGGAAGCAAGTTATGTCATCATAGAATTGTGTTCATGATTTTCTCTCAATTGATCAAGTGTGTGAGGTCCAGTAGGCAACACATATTCAGTATCCAAGTATTGAGTAACATCATTTCCAATACCTGATAGGTGGAGTCTTATCATGCTTTTCCATGATGCAAAGTTGTCTTTGTTCAACTTAGGCACATCCCTTTTTCTCATCTTATGATCTTTAGCTTAGGTTATTAAACCTTCCTTTCAAGCACACAAGCTTTGATACCAATTGTCAGAATAACTGAGGGGGGGGGGGGGGGGGGGAATCNGGGGGGGGGGGGGGAGGTGAATCAGTGGCCTCAAACATTAATCCAATAAATCAACCCAAAATTTTATACCACAAATATTAATCTCTAGTTATCTTCAGTCCTATAATATGTATGCCTTTAAATAATCTTATCAAATAAATACTGCTCGGAATTCACTTTTAATCCTTTATCTTAAGCTTTATCGAATATCAGTCCAGCCTTTACCGAAATACAGTAAATAACTTAGTGTTTACCGATCAATCCTGTTTTAGTAATGTGTAAAGAAAAAAATCAAAGCAACAGACCATATACACATTTGACACATGGATTTTAAATGTGGAAATCCTATTAGGGGAAAAACCACTTGGGACCGGTAACCCAAAAATTTCATTCTTCTGAAGTGAGCTCGGTGAAGAGACAACCCTGTTAAAGGTTAAAAACACACTATTAAGTATGACCTTGTTAGAGGATTTAATATAATAGTTTGTCACTTGATGTCTGGCATTTCACTATGCTATCTTCATGATAAATTTTTTGATACTCCTTGGGATGTATCTCAATATATAAAGGATAGTTAAATCCCACTCTGTTAAAAGATTTTCTGAATCAATGGTTAAACTAAAATAATATTTGATTTGTTCATAAATACAACTTAATCTTGCAGAAGTTTAGATCTATTGTAATCTCATAATACCTTTCTGATCAATGTTTCCATTTTGTTGATTTGATCCACTTCTTTCTGATCGGTGATGTTGTTCCTTCTCTGTTGCTCGGTGTCTACAAAAATATTAGCTTTGTTCTTCAACTTGTTTGATCAGGTCTAATGAAGAATTCTTATCTTCACCAGTATTCTCTTCAGCATCCTCTTCTATTTCCCCTGTTCAAAATGAATTAGCTTGTCTATTTTATAGACATGATTTCACCATTTATAAGTCCTTGTCTTTCTTGTTCTTGACGTGATTTGTAAATCTCACCATTCTTACTTTAAATCTTGCTTTAGTTTTATCTCATAGATTTCTTTTTGACAATTGGAATAAAACTAGCTTTAATCTCTAGCTTATCTCTAGCTTTTAATTGGTCTATGAAAATAATGTAATCAATCAATTAACTCCATATTTAGCTCCTGCAAGCTAAGTCTTTTGTCATTTCTGAACTTCAGTTCTGATTGGTGTTTAACTCCTCATTTTCTCGGTCTTGACTTTAGTTGTCCTCGGGCATCTTTGTCTGTCTATCAGACAACACTGTGACTTTCAGTTCTGCTCGGGTATCACTTTGATTCTTCTCGATAATGCTTTCTTGGGTATCACTGTGACTCTTCTCAGGGTTCTCTATCCATCGATGTGCACTGTCCATCGGTGTTTTTTTTCACTTGGTGTATACTGAACTTTTATGCATTACTGATAACATAACCTTTATCTCTTTGGTTCTTTGAAGTATTTGACAATATGTATATGACCAATCAAACTATATCAAGTTGACATCACTGACAATACAATATTTTAACTAATTTAATGTCTTGCATTAACTTTCTGTAGCTCGGTGATGATCAACTTAATATCTTCAAACATTCAATCAGTTATAGTTCATCAAATATTTACATGGATAAAACCTCGCAAGAAAAATCATTATCAAGATGAGAGGCCAAGCATGTACTATTATCAAATGTATGATATTAAAATAAACTCACTTCCATCAATACTTTGTGTCTCCAATCTGATAGCACTTCTTTATTTCTCTAACATGCAAAATTTACTTCTATTGTACTAGTGTATGACACCAATTTATACAAGAGTTAGTGTGAAAAAAACCATTGTAAATTATCAAAACAAGAGAAAAATACCATGTCCAAAACTATACTCCCTCCTAATAGATATCCTAGGATAAACTTATTAAAAATAATAAATCTTCACATGGATGCCCTACCCCCAACCTACCAAAATTGGTCAAAACCAAGTATTACAAAACTCATTGATAGATTTGAAAACTAACATGCAAAACATAAAAAGTAAATTCCCAACCCTAGGAGACATGAAAAATGATATATTCCAATATGTTCATCAATTCAATTCTTCTTGTACCCCACTCCAAGACTATATACCTAAATAGAATATTACCTTATCTCCATCACTAATAACTATCTACATCATATATAAAGTAATTACATGTCATAAATTAATACAAATAAATATTTTATCCATCATATCCCTAGGTGCCCAAGTACAAATTACAAGGAACATAGAGATACATGAAAATTACTTATAATATCAAGGTAAATATCACATTGTTGTAACAATATCATCAAATAAGATAACCAATCAACTGCATAATAACTTAAATATAGAGACCATTTCTTTTTTTCTTTTAGTTTTCAATCTCATCAACAAAGGTCTCATAGTCATTCTATAATTGTTTCTTATTAGAATGCATTATTTTATTGTAATAAAACATAAAAGGAAAAGAGGTAGTGGGGTTGACAAGTTGATGGTTTAACCTAACTATACACTTTAAAGGTGACCTAAGGTTCTTAAGATCTTCTTAGGTGTGCAAAAATTAGGCATGATGACTTAAAAGCAATAAATTTATAGTTTCAAATTTAAAACAACATTATTAAAAGAGATAGCATAGAAGTCAAAGTGTTCCCCAAAATTAGAGAAAGTAAAAATGATTTCCAAAACTATGCACGATCTAGGTCTAACATTAAATCAAATTAATGCTGAAAAATAAGAGTGTCATGATTTGAGAATTTAAACATTATAAATTTTAAACTCAAATTTAATTCCTATTTTCATTCACCTTGAATAAATTTTAATTAAATAATTTAAGTGAAAGAGGACATAGTAATTTTGCACCCTAAATTTGCATGACTAACAACTTAAATTTGAACACCCATATGCAAATTTTATTTAAAAAATTAAAATGTACAAATCTAAGTTGACTCACAAATTGAAAGAACATAAATACTAACAAATAAAAAATAGTGTTAATTGATGGCATCCATTTCTCTTCAAATGTTTTTTACTATGGTAAAAATAGGTTTTGAAGGGACCTGAAACCCTTTAACAAAAGAAAATATCAAATAAATCAATAAGCATAATCATCTACTAGAAGACAAGCTGGCCAAATGATATCCATTAAAAACTCGCGGCAAAAAGTAGACTAACAACATGGAAAAGGAGAACATACTATACCAGGTTCTTGAGGGTTTTAGCAACCCGCGCCTCTAGGTGACTCATGTTTAGTGCCACCTGATGACATGTAACTGATTGAATGTTTGAAGATGTTAAGTTGATCACCGAAATGCAGAAAGATAATGCAAGACATTAAATTAGTTCATGGATTGTATTGTCATGGATGTCAACTTGATATAATCTAATCGGTTATAATCAAAGTGTTAAAAAATTCAGAGAATCAGAGAGATAAAGATTATGCTTTCAGTAATGCATAAAAGACAAGCATTCACTAAGTGACTTCAAACACCGACTGCTAGTGGAACCCGACGGACAGAGATAACCGAAAGTTAAGTCACAGTGATGCCCGAGAAAAGAAATCGACGGGCATTACCAAAGAGAAGAATCACAAGCATTATCGATGGCTAGAATTAAAGTGTTAACTAACGAGGAGAAATTTTTAGTGAAGCCCAAAGGACAGACAACCCCGACGGATTGGCAACCCTGACGGAGAAGCCTAAGGAGAACTGAAGTGTTGACCGAAGCTATCAAAGAGTTAAAACACCAAAGTTAACTGGAGTTCAGAAACGATAAAATATCTAGCTGGCAGAGCTAAAAATATACTTAACTGGTTGTTATCATTGTTTTCATTGACAAGATACATCCATAGATAAGTAAAGCATTTCAAGCTATTTTATCCAGTTAGCAAGGAGATTTTTGCGAGATAAAATAGGAGTTATGCTTTAAATCAAGGATTGGCTAAGATTGCGGATCACGCCAAGAATAAGAAAATCAAGAAGAGAGAAATGGTGATATCATGTCTATAAAGAGACAACTTAATTCATTATGAATTGAGGGGAGTAAATGAAAAAGAGGATGCTGAAGAGAAACTGATGAAGAACAACTTCATACAGTCCTGATCAATCAAGCTGAGGAAAGAGCTAAAGATTTCTGCGGACACCGAGCAACAGAGCATAACATCACCAAGTAGAACAAATAATGGAGCAAAGGTATTGAAAAGATATATTGATCAAAATGGTTTAATGAGCTTACAATAGATCTGAAAATTTGCAAGTATAAGTTGTATATGTGAACATATCATTTACTGTTTCAGTTTAACCATTGATTCAGAAAGTTTCTTAATTGAGTAGGATTTAAAGATCCTTTCTATATTGAGATACATCCCAAGGAGTATAAAAAAGTTTGATCATGAAGATAGCATGAGATGCCAGATACTATTTGACAAACTACACTAGGTTTGGTCATAGAAGATAGCATAGAGATGCCCGATATCAAGTGACAAACTAATCTTTTAAATCCTCAAACAAGGTCACACCTAACAGTGTGTTTGTAACCTTTAATAGGGTTGTCTCTTCACTGATCTCACTTTAGAAGAGTGAAAATTTTGGGTTACTGGTCCCAAGTGGTTTTTCCCTTAACATGGTTTCCACATTAAAAATCCATGTGTCAATATGTTTATGAGTCATTACTTTAGTGTTTTGCATTACACATAACTAACATGGATTGATCAGTATACACTAAGAAATTTGCTATTTTTCGGTAAATGAAAGACTGCTATTCGGTAACACAAAGAATAAGGTTTAAAAGATAACTCCGAGTAGTAGTTATTTGATAAGTATATTTGAAGGCATACATCTTGTAGGACTGAAGATAAATAGAGGCTTAATATTGTGACCTACTAAGTTTTTGGGTTGATTAATTGGAATATTTTTTAGGTCACCGATTCACCCCCTTCTTAGTTATTTCTAACAATCAGTATCGGAGCTTGTGTTTTTAGAAAGGGAGTTTAACAACTCAAGCAAAAGATCACAAGATGAACAAACGAGATGTGCCCAAGTTGAATAAAGACAACTTTGCATCATGGAAAAGTAGAATAAGACCCCACCTATCAGGTATTGGTAATGATGTTACTCAACACCTTGATACTTAATATGTGTTTCCTACAGGTCCTCATACTCTTGAGAAATTAAGGGAAAAGCATGATCATAATTGCATGATGATAGAACTTGCTTCCTCACTCTTCGATGTTGAGTTTGAAGATGTCAAAACTTGCACCTCTGCAAAGCAAATGTGGGATAAGTTGAAGCTTGTACATGGAGGATATGCTAATGTACTAAGAACCAAGGCATAAAGCCTAAGAGGGAGGTTTGATGACCTAAGAATGAAAGAAGGAGAAAATATCACTTAGTATAGCTGCAGAATCAAAGAGCTATTCAATGCTATCTGAGGAGTTGGAGGAGTACTCAAAGAGGAAATAGTGGTAAGTAAAATCTTAAGAACCTTACTGCCTGTATATGTTATTAGAGTTTATGCTATTCAAGAAATGAGAGTAGTTGCAAACAATACAGTTACTCTAGATAGTTTGATTGGTAGACTAATTTCATTTGAGATGGATAACTTTTATAACAGTGTCTTACTATCTATAGAATCTGCATTCAAATCTTCTTTGAAAATAAGTAATTCAAGTCATAGACACACTATTAGAAATGACAGTGAGATTGATAATGAGGATCAAGGACTTGATGAGATTGAAGAACTAATGGAAAGAAGACTGCAGAGAGGCAAAGGTAGATACAAAGGTAAATTACCACTTGTATGTTTCAATTGTAAAGAGGTTGGACACTTTGCTGCAAGATCTCCTAATAGAAGAAAAGATGACAGAAGTAATGACATAACATATGAAAAAAAGTTTGACCGAGGTGATAATAGAGATTACCAAAGCAACCGACAAATTGAAAGAAGAGATACCCGAGACTAGAAGGACAAAGGAAAGAAAGCTTGTTACCTAGATGAGAACAGAGCTGATGATACTGACATTGAATCTGAAGAATACGTTGAGATGGTATTTGTAGCCATGAAGGATGATTTAGACGTAGAAGAAGAAAGGTATGTAGAAACTGCACTCATATCTAAGGTTAGTAAGAATGATGTTTGGATTATAGATAGTGGCTGCACTCACCACATGATCGGTGATAAGCAAAAGTTTGAAACTTTTGAATACTATAATGGTGGTTCAGTAAGAATGGGTAATGACACACCTTGTCCAGTTGAGGGTAAAGGAACCATAATGTTGAATAACCTGATCAAATGTGAAAATGCTCACTGGGTAAAAGGAGTGAATTATAATTTGTTAAGTGTTTCACAACTGAATAATATAGGTCACCGAGTAGCATTTGAGAATAAGAAGGAAAATATCTTTAATGAATCAGGAAGGTTGATTGGAACTGGTGAGCAGACAAAAGGTAACCTTTTCTATCTTGATGACATTAACACCACTTGTTTGATGGCTAGAAATGAAGATATATGGTTGTGGAACAAAATACTGTGTCATGTGAATTTTGACAACATGATAAAGATAAGCAATAGAAGGAATTTCAAAGGCTTACCGAGCATGTCAAAGCTCAAGCATATCATGTGCATGAACTATCAAAAAGGTAAGATGACAAAGTCTAGTTTCAAGAGTAAAGCCCATACATCTAATGCAATTCTAGAATTAGTCCATACTGATCAATGTGGACCCATGAGGACAAAGAGTTACTATGGAGAAAGGTAATTCATTCTCTTTGTTGATGATTATTCTATAATGATGATAGTTATGTTCTTATAAGATAAATCAGAAGCATTCAAGATGTTTAAATGGTATAAGGCTATGATAGAAAAGTAAAGTGATTAGAAATTAAAATGCTTAAGGTCAGATAGAGGAGGGGAATTTATTTTAGATGAATTCACTAATTTATGTAGTGAGCATGAAATTAAAAGACATGTTTCTGCACTGAGAACACCACAAAAAAAATGGAATTGCTGAGAGGAGAAATAGATCAATTGTTGATTGTGCAAGAACATTGATGATTGAGAAAAGCATCACTCAAAATTTCTGGAGGGAAGTCGTCAGTACTTTTGTCTACACATTAAATAGAGTATAACTGAAGAAGGACACAAAGAAGACACCCTATGATCTTTGGTATGGTTATACACTCAATGTAAGTTACTTCAGAATATTTGGTAGTCAATGTTATATTTTGAAGGATGATAGAAATGGAAAGCTTGAGTTCAAAGGTGATGAAGGTATCTTTCTAGGGTATTCCACCAAAAGCAAGGCTTATAAGTGTCTTAACAAGTCATCTAACAAGATAATTGAAGGGGAAAATGTAAAGATAGATGAATTTGTAGAAAAGAATGATAAGGAAAGCAGAAGAGAACCACAGGTCTACAACAGGTTTGTTTATACTAAAGAATCTAACACTCTACCCGAGAAACAATGTATCACTCCCGAGCAACAAAACATTGCACCCGAGCATCAGGTTGCAATTACCAAAAATTGGGATAATACTCAAGATGATGTAACAAATGATGGAGATCAGAACAAAGGTCAAGAAGATGATCATAATGATCGACAAAGAGATGAACTGAAACTTTCCAAGTATGTCAGAGACATCATCCATAGAATCAAATCATAGGAGACAAGAAGGCTGGAATGAGAATGAGAAGTAAGTCACTAAACACTAGATGTTTACTTTGTGATTTTGAGCCTAAATCTGTTAATACTGCACTTGAAAATGAAGAATGGGTCAGTGCTATGAATGAAGAAAAATAAAAGATTGAGAAGAACAGTACATGGACACTAGTACTGAGACTTGATGACAAGAATGTCATCGGTACCAGGCCAGCCTTAACCAACACAGACTAATCTTTGACTGCTTAGGTCGCTGGTTGATGTGGGTCCCTCCTTAACTCTAGTGTTTCTCATTTCTTTAACCCTAGTGTTTCCCAGTCTCCATTTCCGTCAGCCATTTCCCTTAGTCAAATCAAAATTCCATCTAGTGTTTGGTCTGCTGTTTCCCACTTTGGTATGGTGTTTGGTCATTTCAAAACTCAACTCAAATTTAATTCCTGCGCCATCTTTGTTATGGTTGATTCAAAACTCGATTCAAATTTTATTCCCGCCCACCATTTTGTTACTTTGCATCCGATTGGATAAATAATATGCCAATTACTGCAAAAGTTAATGTTCACAGCTTTTGGAGTGTTTGCAGGCCATGGACATAGATGCTCCAAAGAATGAAATGTTTTTGTTTGAGTGGGTCTATGAATTCTTGTTGCACGGTTGACTCGCGAGGTTCACAGACTGTATCAAAACAAAGTCTAAGGCAGCTGGAAAGAATGACATTGGTGAGTTTTGGATGATACAAAGCAACCTCTGGACAAGGATTTGTTGCCACAGTATATTGATATCAACCGTTTGATAACCCTAACTCTCTGTAGATTGATTATTTTATCTATTATGTACACCTCTTGATAATCGCTCTCATTGTAATAAGAAATTTTTGAATAGTACAAAGTACTATCTATTATGTACAGTTGTTTATAATCGCTCTCATTGTGAGATTTTTTTTTACGGATAGTACAAGGCATTCTCAGATGTCCCTGCTGCTCAAACCTCTGCTACTTTCTGAACAAAGAAATAGAAAAGTAAAAATCCATATCTGTTCAATTATAACAGAAACAATACAACAGAGTTACACTTTGATTGCCATCCATATTTAAATCCATCTACTAAATAAAATAGAATTTGAAAGTAATATGATAATATCTGATATTTTGTAGTTTGAGGTTTGAGAGGAAATAAAGATTTTGAATTCCAATAGTTAATGTTAATTTTAAGGGTAGGGTTGGAATTACTATTAGTGTTGGGATTTGAATTATAATTAGGACTAGCCTGAGGATTTAGATTTGGTTAGGGTTATGGTTTGATTTAGGGTTAGGGTAAAGGTTAGATTAAGGTTAAGATTAGCATTAGGGTAAAAGCACAATAATCTGTCACCCCTAAGGACAATTTTGGGTGCTCATTCGCGTCATACTTGGCCGAGTCAAACTCGGTCCAGTCGAACTCGGCCGAGTTTACGTGGCACCGAATGGCGCCTATGTGGCCAAGTCGGCTCGTGCGCGAGCCAATGGGAGGGAAAGTAGGACTTGGTCGAGTCTGACTGGGCCAAGTCCGACTCGGCCGAGTCTACCTAGGTGGCATGCCATGTGGCAGCCAAACCTCCAAAAACATAAAAAATCCAAAAGTTTGTAGTTCTGCTGATTTTTTCTCTGCTTAAACTAGACAATGTAAAAAAACTAAAAGTGCCCTTTTCTAAATCTCAGAACTACGATTCTTGAGATATAAATTTTATATCATTTTGACTACAAAACATTGAACAAATTCATTAAAAACTACATGTAGGTTATTAAAGCTTTCAGAATTTGTTGCTTCAGATAATATAAAAAAATTCTAAATCAATTCCTAAAATTTTTAAAATCATAGATAACACTAGATAAGAGAGTCATCTTCAATAATATGTAATTTTTTGTTTTTTTGGTATAGTTTTGATAGGATAAAAATGGCGGGAGACAAAAACTGTTGATTTCAAGTAAGTTCGACTTTGAATACTTATAACGGGCAAACTATACATCAAAAAAACTTCTTTCTTTTTTTCTGCACTACCTATACATGTCATCTAAAACATATTATGAAATTGGAGGAAAAAACAATGTTTTACTTATAATGATTTGGCGGGAAGTAAACTCCCTGATTTACAATTTTTTCAGAAAATGAAAAATAGAACTAAAAATTTCAAAAAACATATTAATTTTGGTTCAAATTTTTAAAAAAAAATTATAGGCATATAATTCATCCTATTTGACACATTTCATCAGTTTACATCTTCTTCAAATTCTCATTATAAATGTGACTTTTATGCCCTTGAAGTTTTACAGTTTTGGTGTTGTCCTTTTCCTTTGTAAAAGGGTGACAAATTATTGTGCTTTTACCCATTAGGATTATGATTTTGTTTGGGTTTATCATTATGGTTAAGGTTTATGTTAAGCTTTAGTTTTATATATTGAATAAATTAATATGGTTATGGTTAGCATTCAGGGTTAAGATTTAAATCATGGTTAGGTTTAGCATTAGGATTAGGGTTTATATCATGGTTAGGTTTAGCATTAGGATTAGGGTTTATATCATGATATGGTTAGATTTAAATGTTTTTCTATTATATTATTATAAACATAAGTATTAATTTAATCTAATTTAATTAAATATTTTTTGTTAAACAACTTAAACAAAAAATATTCAATTGTAAAATATAATATGAAAGTCTCAAATCTTAATATTAATATTGTAATTTGAATGTTTATTACTTTCTTAATTGAATTTAAATTTTTGATTTAGATATTATAAATTATGTTTATAATTAAATTAATTAATATCATTTAAATTAAAATTATAATTAAATGAAATATTTATTTTTTATTATAATATAAAATTTTATATTTATCTTTCTTTATTTTATATAATCATAATATTTATATAATGTTAATATTATTATTTAATCTTAATCTTGGTATGAATATTTATTTTTATGATTACAATTAGGGTTTAGTGTTAGGTTTTGGGATTAGTATGTAAACCATAATTGTAACCTTAATACTATATATCAAAAATAATATATTGGAATATATTTAATATTGAAATTTTATAATTTTATAATCTTTTTTTTATATAATTTAATAATCTATTTAAATATTATACTATTATTACTTTTAAATTATAACTATTGAATTTAAATGTATAATTTTGTACTATAACATAAAATAAATATAAAACTTAATTATTATTTTATGTTATTCATAATCTATATTTGATATTAAAAATGGTAATATTTTTAATATTTATATTTACTATGATATGATTAGTTACTACGTATTTAATTAAAAATATTTTTCTACTATATTATTATAAACAAAGTATTAATCTTGGTATGAATATTTACTTAAGGTTAAAAATTAAAAGATAAAGATTATATATTGAAAAAACTAAACTTAAAAAAAATAATTTAACTTACAATTATTAATTATAAATATAATAATATAATTATTTAAATTAATTATATAATTATAAAATAATAATATAAATTAAGAATACTTTAATAACTTTTTTATTTAACATATGTAAATACAAATAAAAATTAAAAAAAAATTCATTAATAATAAAACTTATGTTAATACTCCCAAACTGTATCCGTTAAGAATAAAATTTTAAAAAAAATATCTAACTTTATTCATTGTCAAATGGTACTACACTGATAGTGCACGTTGCCCAGCTTTTGGCCCTGTAGTCGTACGAACAAGGTGGAAATGACATGTATGGGGGAGGTATGGGGGTATGGCATGTCAGAAGAATGATGCGGGGAACGAGGTGCAAATTCTCACACTTTTAGCCATTGCCTTATCTATTATGTACACCTCTTGATAATCGCTCTCATTGTAATAAGAAATTTTTGAATAGTATAGATTACTATGTATTATGTACAGCTCTTTATAATCGCTCTCATTGTGAGATTTTTTTTTCCGGACAGTACAGGGCATTCTCAAATGTCCCTTCTGCAATTATGAAATTCTTACATTTTTTAACGTATGACTAATCTTTTTTGTAAGGAAGCAAAGGTGTGTGGAAATGCTTCCTATGCTAATCTTGAGAGGACGATTATGAAAAATTCAACTTAAAAGTATTACAATGATCTCAAGAAATGCATAAAAGCATGAACAAAATAACAATGAACACATAATATTGTGATTATCGTGGGGAAACCCTTACCGGAGAAAAAACCCACACTCTAACATGCATAATGTATTACCAAATCAACAAGAGATCACAATACACTTGCAATGCAAGTTCTTACAAGAGCATCACCTCAACTCAAGCTTGGATGAGCATCCTTCTAGCACCCTATCTTGCAAACTAAACTCAGTCCTACAAAATCCTCCTCAAGCCCTCATTATATAGGTATTTTACAACATGGAAACCATTTCTTTCTTTCCAAGGCACCTACATGTGGAGGCACCTAGAAATGAGGCTGCCCCAAAGTCAAGGAATTTTGCAACTATCTAGAAAATATTGCAAGGTTGAGATACATGTTTCGTCAACATTTGTAATGTTCTTTTGTTTTATTTTTACATGCACGGAGTATGATGCAGTTGAATTCCTCACGAGCTCCAGCCATTCATGCCAAAAGCAAGATCATTAACAATACTATTCTCGCATTTTTATTATCTAGATCTACATTATGTAATCAATGTTCAAAAGGGAAAATAAATTATTGATTTCATAGAGAAGAGGATGTGTTACTTTATTTTCTTTTCTATTTTTAATGGCTCAAATCAGTTATTATTTTGTGGTGTGATCTTTAAATGGGAGTTTGGGGCTAGATTGGGAATCAAAATTAGAGACTATACTATTCATTAAATATTTGTGTGTTTGATAAGGGCTTAAGAATTATTATTTTTTGGTGTTGTATGATAGCTAACACATGGTTAGTAGTGTTTGATAATTGGCATGTGATTTTAAGATGGTTTTTTTTCTTTTCTTTTTAAAAATTATTTTGGATCTTTTTACAATTGTTAAGCTGGATAAGGATTATGAGATGGGATTTAGTGTCACAATATACTAATAATCACTGGATTTAGTTATTTGTCTATTTTTAAAATTTTATTATCTCATTCCATTTTGCCCCTTCCATATATTGAAGCGTTCAAATCTTTAAATCTTATAAATATAGATGTATTAGGTCCATTTCCTTTTTGTTTCCCTTTAATCATTTCATTCAATTTCCTAAATATTTTCAAAGTCATAAAGTTTTACCACCAAGTTGTCATGAATGTAATTGGTTGGTCTATAGATCTATCATATCATTTTTATGTGATTGTGGCATTTCATCTTTAGTTGGGTTTCATTCCCTTCTCTTGACAAAAATTTCAAATGTTACACCAAGGCATGAGATCTTTACAAGGATATGTATGTTATTTCTTTGCAAACGATTTGGTCAATGTTATTTCCAATGAACATTTGTACATGATGAGAAAGTGTAAGGGTTTCAAACTTTGAATGTCTAGTTGTTTTTGGAAGGTAATGAGAATTTAATGTCATAAGTCAAATATCTAAAGGAACACCAAAAAACACTAAAATTTATATTTAAAACAAAAATGATTTACTTTGGGGCACTATCATGACATTATGTCTAGGCAATACTTTAAATTTTGACATTATTGCTATCAATTTGCACTTCTCAAAATCTTATGTGTGTATTTCAAATTGCTCTCAATTTTTTACAAAAGTTTTCTTGTCAAGCCCCCTACATAAAAATAATATTTCAAGTCCACATGGTCAAATATGATGCCACATCAACATGCCCTTTTTGTGAAAGTTTCCAAAATGGTGTGCACTAAGTCATGTTTAATGGTGTGTTGATGTGTCATCATATGAGTGGTTGATTTTTGAAATTTAGAGGAATCTTTTAGGGGTAAGATTGACATGAAATTTTAATGCATCACTATTGGGTTTATTTTTCCCACCTACTATAACATGTATTGTACCTCTATCATCTTTTGGTCCCTCTCCCCTAGTATTATTTTTCATATTTATGAATTCTTCCACTCATAACTCCCTAAGTATTTGCATCCTTCATATTTTAGTCTTCTGATTTTTCTAAGTTTGCATAGATGAAAGTGATTTATATTGTTTTATCCTTTTATCTCTATATAATACCACTTGTTAGCTATTAGTTTTCCATAGTTATACCAACCCTCCTTTTAGCACCATTAAGTTGGCTACCACTTTTATGTAGTCAAATTTTCTCACCATCTAGCATTGTTAAGGTGGTTATTGCTTTCAAAAATTAGACAAGCCTTATTTTTAATACCATTATGTTAGTTTCCTCTTTGAAAAAACTAATTATACTAAGGTAATAGCTAATAAATGTTAGTAATAACTGAGAGGGGGGGTGAATCAGTGGCCTCAAAAATTAATCCTTAAATCAACCCTTAAAACTTATAACCACAGATTATGCCTCTAGTTATCTTCTGTCCTACAAGATGAATGCCTCTTTATACTTATAACAAATTACTACTTGTCAGAATGCTATGTAAATCCTTCTTCTGTATGATTACCAAGAAGTAGTCAACTATTTACTGAAACACAATAAATAAACAGAGTATATCGACCAATCCAGAATTGCATATGTGAAATGAACAAAAGATTAAAGTAATGAAACATAAACACATAACACATGGATTTTTAACATGGAAATCATGTTAAGGGAAAAACCATTGGGACCGGTACCCCAAATTTTCTCTTCTGAAGTGAGCCTTGTTAGGAGCCAACCCTGTTAAAGGTTACAAACACACTATTAGGTGTGACCTTGTAAGAGGATTTAGAAAGATAATTTGTCACTTAGTACCTAGCATTTAATGCTACCATCCTTGATCAAACACTCACTTGGTCTGTCAATGCATATCCAATGCTACTTTGTATGATCAAACTTTTTGATACTCCTTGGGATGTATCTCAATTATAGAAGACTGTTAAGTCCTGCTCGGTTAAGAGACTCGATGCTTCAATGGTTAAACTGAAACATTAAAGTGATCTGTTCACACATACAACTTGAATTGCAAATTTTTAGATCTATTGTAAGTGCATTACCTCTCTGATCAATATAATCAATTCAATACCTTTGCTCCACACTGTTCTTCTCTGTGATGTTGTCTCACTGTTCGTCAGTGTCTGCAAAATCTAGCTCTTTCTTAAGCTTGTTGATCAGGACTGAATGAAGACTTCCTTTTCCTTCAGAATTTCTTTAGCATCTTTCCTCTTTCTCTTTTTCACCCCACGATTCATAATGAATTGGGTTTGTCTCTTTATAGACATGATTCACCATTTCTTGGCTTTCTTGATTCTTGGCGTGATCCACAATTCTCGCCACTTAGATTTAAAGAAAAACTCCAGTTTAATCTCAAAGAGATCTTTTTGCCAACTGGACAAAGCAACTTTAAATCAATTACTTATCTCCATCTTTATCTTGTCGATCAAAACAAAGATAAGTATCAGTTAAGTCTATATTTAGCTCTTGACAGCTAAGCATTTTGTCATTTTTGAACTCTTTGTTCTGTCAGTCAACTCTTTAGTTAGTCATCGATAACAACTAAATGTTCCATCGGTGTGACTTCAGTTGTCATCAGGATCTCCATCCTTGTCAGGCAACACTGTAATTCTATCCGTCAGGTTACATTGTGCTTTACTCGTCGGGCAACACTGTAATTCTATCCGTCAGGTTACACTATGCTTTGCTCATCGGGTAACACTGTGACTTTGCTCATTGGTAATGCTGTTCATTTGCTTGTTGGGTAACACTATGACTTTGCTCTTTTACTCTTGACCGTCAGTTTTCACTCTGTCGGTGTATATAGTCACTTTGTGAACACTTGACTTATATGCATTACTGATAGCATAGTTTTGATTCATTGGTTCCTTGAAGTCTTTAGCAGTATTTCCATGACCATACAGATTATATCAAGTTGACATCAATGAAAATATAATACATTAATTGATTTAATGCCTTGCATGATCATCAACTTAATATATTCAAACATTCAATCAGTTACATGTCATCAAATAAAATCACATTGAAATATGCTAAAGTAGTAGACAATATAATGCAAATCAGGAGTGCAAATCATTGATGTGTGAAAATGATAATCAAAACCACTCTAGGGAGTGTTTATGTCATGAGCCACTAGAAACTTTAATCCTTCTTTACAAATGAATGCTCATGTGAACCCTTATATGGCTAATCTATCTATTGATAATGAGAACTATTGATAATTCTCATATTAAACACCTTATTGATGAACACGAATATAAACTTGAAATTATGAACAATATTATTCTATTGCTAAGTAGGACATACCCCTTATAAGATAATAACTTGTTGACACACTCATACATGCCAAATGCCCTTATCAATTTACCTAGTAATTAACTTTCAAAAACCTTAAATGGGTATTATGGAATGAATATATGATGAAGAAAAATAATCCATCCACTCTTGGGATATTTGTTGATTTACCAATTTATACAAAAAAAAAAAAGTGTCTAAATTTTGGGATACAAATTTTTTTATTAAGCTCATTGTAAATGATATCCTTAACATGTATGTGTATCTTTTTAACATTATTTAGTAAAGTATTCCTCTAATCCACATGCATCAAGTTTTTCCTTAAAACTCACCACTTCATGTCACATTCTTCAAGTTTAAATGAAATTATACAAACACAAATATTTACAAGTATACCTTGTAATTAGATTTCTAATAAATATAACTCATTATTAAAATATTGATGTATGTTTGATATATTGAGAATAATAACAAACCATATGAGAAAATCCCCAAAATTTTTTAATGTATCAAGATGTTCTTTTTCAATAGAGAATAATAGTAAATTTTGACGTGTAGAGACAAGTGCTATGAAAAAATATAGATTCAACTTTTTAAAATATAATTTGAAAAATTGAATAGTAAAAAATTAGATTGAAAAATGTCTATGTACTAGATATTACAAATAATGATTCCTCAACCATTAATTTCATAGATATTCAGACATTCTTCTCTATATATCTTCCATCATAATCTTGCTATATCCATGATGTTGTATGATTTATTATTATTGCTGAAAATTATTATTTTTCCATCGCTAATCCTAGATTAGATACAAAAACTTCACAATCTCGGATTCATTGTAATAAAGGAAACACAATCCAAGTATTCAACTCTCATATCACATGTATAAACCCTAAACAATCAAATTGTCAACCCCTCAATATTGATCTTAATCCTTAAAATCATCTACTATCAACCATACCAACACTATCTCATCAACATATGCAGATTTCAATACATCCATTAATAGAGCTCCTAATCCAAGTGCTAGCCCTTACCATGAAAAAATAATTTTAGCATTTGAGAGTACCTCGCGCTAAGAAAAATATAAAAACCTCAAATGAGAATTTGCAATCTTATCCTCCCATGTAATTCCTCCATTACCTAAATCTTCAGCCTCTAAGAAATATTTTTATGAAACAAATCATTCAAGTGAATATAACTCCTATAATATAAATTGTTTCAACTATTGGAATTCAAAATCTTTATTTCCTCTCAAACCTCAAACTACAAAATATCAGATATTATCATATTACTTTCAAATTCTATTTTATTTAGTAGATGGATTTAAATATGGATGGAAAACAGAGTGTAACTCTGTTGTATTATTTCTGTTATAATTGAACAGATATGGATTTTTATTGTTTTGTTTCTTTGTTTAGAAAGTAGCAGAGGTTTGAGTAGCAGGGACATCTGAGAATGCCCTGTACTATCCGTAAAAAAAATCTCACAATGAGAGCGATTATAAAGAGTTGTACATAATAGATAGTACTCTATACTATTCAAAAATTTATTATTACAATGAGAGCGATTATCAAGAGGTGTATATAATAGATAAAATAATCAATCTATAGAGAGTTAGGGTTATCAAACGGTTGATATCAGTATACTGTGGCAACAAATCCTTGTCCAGAGGTTGCTTTGTATCATCCAAAACTCACCAATGTCATTCTTTCTAGTTGCCTTAGACTCTGTTTTGATACAGTCTGTGAGCCTCGCGAGTGAACCGTGCAACAAGAATTCATAGACCCACTCGAAAAAAAACATTTCATTCTCTGGAGCATCTATGTCCATGGCCTGCAAACACTCCAAAAGCCGTGAACATTAAATTTTGTAGTAATTGGCATATTATTTATCCAATCAGATGCAAAGTAACAAAATAGTGGGCGGGAATAAAATTTGAATTGAGTTTTGAATTAACCATAAAAAAACTGTGTGGGAATTAAATTTGAGTCAAGTTTTGAAATGACCAAACACTGTACCAAAGTGGGAAACAGTGGACCAAACAGTGGATGAAATTTTGATTTGACTGAGGGAAACGACTGACGGAAATGAAGACTGGGAAACACTAGGGTTAAAGAAATGAGAAACACTGAAGTTAAGGAGGGACCCACATCAACCAGCCACCTAAGCAGTCAAAGCTTAGTGTGTGCTGGTTAAGCCATCCCTTGATACCAAATGGATATTTAGAAACAAGCTGAATGAGAACGGAGAAGTCACAAGAAACAAAGCAAGGTTAGTATGCAAGGGGTATGCACAAGAAGAAGGTATTGATTATGGAGAAACCTTTGCACCCGTTGCTAGACTAGGAGTTAGAATCTTACTTGCTTATGCTACCTTCAAAAGATTCAAGGTATACTAGATGAATGTCAAATATGCATTCCTAAATGGAATACTTGAAGAAGAGGTATACATTGAACAACCAGAAGGGTTTGTTGATCCAGACAAGAGAAACATGGTATGTAGACTACATAGAGCCTTGTATGGATTGAAACAAGAACCTAGAGCTTGGTATGAAAGACTTCACTCCTATTTCATAAGCATTGAATTTGTAAGAACAAGTGAAAATAACAATTTGTACTTAAAAGAAGATACCGATGGTAATATTATGATTGCCAAAATATTTGTTGATGATATCATTTTTTGGGGAGATCAAATTCTTTCTTGGTCTATAGATTCTTCAACAAGATGCAAGCATATATATCACTCAGTCCAAATACATCAAGGAAGTGTTGAAGATATTCAAAATGGAAGATTCCAAACCAGTTGGAACACCTATGGCTACCAGATGTATGCTGAAAAAAGAAGACAAATCAAATGAGGTAAATCAGACCTTGTATAGATCAATGATTGGCAAACTAGTGTATGTTGTTCACACTAGACTAGATATAGCACATGCAGTTGGAATAGTTGCAAGATTCTATGCTAATCCCAAAGAATCACATATGACTATTGTCAAGAGAATCCTGAGATATCTGAAGACCACCGAGGACTATGGCTTATGGTATAAAAGAGAAGGAAAATTTGAGCTAAAAGTCTATACAGATGCTGATTGGGCTGGGAACATGGATGGCCGAAAGAGCACAACTGGAGGAGCATTCTTCATGGGTGACAAACTTGTCACATGGATCAACAAGAAGCAAGGATGCATCTCTTAGTCTACTGCAGAAACATAGTATGTGGCTACTGCTACAAATTGCTCCAATATTGCATGGATCAAATAGTTGCTAGAAGGTATGAATATGAAGATTCTTGAACCAGTGATTATATATTGTGATAATACCAGTGCAATTAATATTTCTAAAAATCCAGTCATGCATGCTAAGACTAAGCATATTGCTATCAAGTATCACTATTTAAGAGAACAAGTGCAAGCAAATGAGGTGATACTGGAATATGTTCAATCAAAGGAACAATTAGCTTATATATTCACCAAGCCATTACCAAAGATACATTTGAGTACCTGAGAGAGAGACTAGGGGTATAACCCTTGCCTATCGGTCAGTAAGCTGAATAGGAGGCTGCATCAGCCTACACACAATCAGAAGATCATTCATGTTGATGCAAGCACCGAGATGAACATCAAAAGATACCTATGTACACATCAAGTTACAAATCTGCACTGAACACCAGAGACAATGTATTGTTGATGGATAGGGAAAGTCAAGGAGTATATTAAAAAAAAGGGAATGGAAGATGATATAGAAGAATTGTTTGGCATTGTTGTCAAAGGGAGAGATTATCTCATTATCAGGAATCATAAGGGAGAGAAATTCTCAAGGAGAGAGATTCTCATTATCAAAAGGGAGAGATGATCTCATTATCAGGAAAAGATTATATCATTATCCATCTAAGGGAGAGAAGTAACTAAGGGAGAGAGTTCATACAAAGGGAGAGATTGCTGTCAAAGGAAAAAGAGATTATCAAGAATAGGACCAGTCAAGGTAGAGCACATATAAGAACAGAGATAGAGCTGCTACATCTATCCAGTGAAGGGATTAAAGATTGAAGAAATCCACTCAGCAACAAACAAATCTAAGCTATTTGAGCTTACTGAGAGCCAATTATTTGTAATAGTTACAATAGGAAAGATTGATGAAACGATTATATTTCATATTGTATTAGTAATAATATAGTATGATAATGTAGTGTGTTTCCATCAATTCCAAAGGAAGAGATTGATGGCATGTAATTGATTGAATATTTGAAGATGTTAAGTTGATCACCGAAATGCAGAAAGATAATGCAAGACATTAAATCAGTTAATGGATTTTATTGTCGTTGATGTTAACTTGATATAATCTCATCAGTTATAATCAAAGTGTCAAAGACTTCAGAGAATCAGAGAGATAAAGATTATGCTTTCAGTAATGCATAAAAGACAAGCATTCACTAAGTGCCTTCAAACACCGATGGCTAGTGGAACCTGACGGACAAAGATAACCAAAAGTTAAGTCACAGTGATGCCTAAGAAAAGAAACCAACGAGCATTACCAAAGAGGAGAATCAAAAGCATTACCGACGGCCAAAATTACAGTGTTGACCGACGAGCAGAACTTTGCAGTGAAGCCCAAAGGACAGACAACCCCAACAAACAAACAACCCTGACGGAGAAGCCCGAGGAGAACTGAAGTGTTGACCAAAGCTATCAAAGAGTTAAAAAACTGAAGTTAACTAGAGTTTAGAAATGAAAAAATATCTAGCTAGCAGAGCTAAAAATAGACTTAACTGGTTGTTATCATTGTTTTCATCGACAAGATAAAGCTAGATATAAGTAAAGGATTTAAAGCTATTTTATCCAGTTAGCAAGAAGATTTATGTGAGATAAAACATGAGTTATGCTTTAAATCAAGGATTGGATAAGATTACGGATCATGCCAAGAACAAGAAAATCAAGAAGAGAGAAACGGTGATATCATGTCTATAAAGAGACAACTTAATTCATTATGAATTGAGGGGAGTAAATGAAAAAGAGGACGCTGAAGAGAAACTGATGAAGAACAACTTCATACAGTCCTGATCAATCAAGCTGAGGAAAGAGCTAAAGATTTATGTGGACACTGAGCAACAAAGAATAGGATCACCGAGTAGAACAAATAGTGGAGCAAAGGTATTGAAAAGATATATTGATCAGAATGGTTTAATGAGCTTACAATAGATCTGAAAATCTGCAAGTATAAGTTGTATATGTGAACAGATCATGTACTATTTCAGTTTAACCATTGATTTAGAAATTCTCTTAACCAAGTAGTATTTAAAGATCCTTTCTATATTGAGATAAATCCCAAGGAGTATCAAAAAGTTTGATCATGAAGATAGCATGAGATGCCAGATACTATTTGAAAAACTACATTGGGTTTGGTCATCTAGAAGGTAGCATAGAGATGCCTGATATCAAGTGACAAACTAATCTTTTAAATCCTCTAACAATGTCACACCTCACAGTGTGTTTGTAACCTTTAACAGGGTTGGCTCTTCACCGAGCTCACTTCAGAAGAGTGAAAAATTTGGGTTACCGATCCCAAGTGGTTTTTCCCTTAACATGGTTTCAACATTAAAAATCCATGTGTCAATGTGTTTATGAGTCATTACTTTAGTGTTTTGCATTACACATAACTAATCTAGATTTATCGGTATACACTAAGCAATTTACTATTTTTCAGTAAATGGAAGACTACTATTTGGTAAACACAAAGAATAAGGTTTAAAAGATAACTTCGAGCAGTAGTTATTTGATAAGTATATTTGAAGGCATACATCTTGTAGGACTGAAGATAACTAGAGGCTTAGTATTGTGGTACTAAGTTTTTGGGTTGATTAATTGGAATATTTTTGAGGTCACTGATTCACCCCCCCTCTTAGTTATTTCTAACACCACCTTCTTTAGCTCCTATACATCTGGAGAAGTATTCTCAGCTTTTATTTTGAGGTTAGCTTTGGTTCTCTTACTAGGCTACAAATCATCTTTTCCCTTGTCTTTATCTAATTCCAAATCTATGAACAACTTATCTTGCTACACCTTGTCCTAATTATCTACCAACATTTTCATACTATCTGCAATATTTTTATGATCTTGTGGCTTTGATTCATGATGTTCTGAAGAGTATCCTTTATGTTTTTCACATTTTCCTCAACTTGAGAGATCCTTATATGATGCTCCTTCTTTAGTTTTTTAATGGCCTCCAAAGTATTACTGAGGCAATCCACCATTGAATGTTTCTCCTCCTTCGTCCACAATTTCTTCACTACCAAACCTTAATTATTGCAATCACCATTAGTTTTCATAACTTACAATCTATTGCTCATCACTCTTTATTTTATCTAAATTTATTTTATTTCATGGAAGACTCATATAAATATGCTGAAAAAATCAGTATCTTCATCCCTAGCCATACCCAACACATCAGTAAAATATTCATGATCAGGCTTGAAATGGTGAGAGTCAACATTGAGTTCCATAGGGGACCTTGATCTATCTCCACCATGGGTAGTAGTATGAGGAAAAAGGGAGCTACTTGACATAGGGGAAAGGGAAGAGACATCCATCCTAGGTCCAGAAGGAGGGTTATCAACAATCACCTCTTACCCTTTCACTTTCTATGCGTTAACCTTCTTCCCTTTAGTAATTCCTTTGTCAGTAGTAAGAGGGGTGAAACAAACTTACCTCTTCCCATCAATTTACTAGAGGTGGAGTTGGCAGACACAAAAATATCCTTACCCTTACCCTTTCCTTAAACCCAAGACAAAGGTTTAGTGTTGGTATTAGTCATCAGTTTAGAATTCTTTTTAAGGGAGGGGGGGGGGGGGGGGGGGGNGGTGAGTATAATCCTCCTCCTCCATTTTAGTATTCCACTCCTAATTATCCTCATCAGAACCATTAACACTCATATCCTCTTCCTCAGACATAGAGACGATGTTGGAGGGAGCGAGCAGAGCCTTAAAAATAATTATAAATCAAGATAAGTAGACCTTCATGCAAAACCAGATTCTTAATAAGATTGTTTTTGTGATCTTTTATGTTGGCACTAAGGGAAGACAAAAAATAACAAGGAAAAGAAATCCTAATTCGGTGCCTAAAGTTATTGAGAAAGATGAAATGATGGCCAAAAGCCCTAGTAAAATGACCATCCAAAGTAATGTACTCCATGATTACCTTGAGAAGCTCCCTCTAGACCAACTTTATCTTTGAAGTTTCATAACTTTTCTTAGATACCCACACTAGGTCCTCACACTCCTTCCAGAACTTGGGGAATTTTCTAATGGAAAGGTCTGAGTATTTCTTGCCTTTGTAAAATTTCAATCCCTCTGTTGATAATCCTATAATCTTAGAGATAAGGTTCTAAACAATGGTCACCTTCATACCAAATAAGGTAATTCTTCCTTCCTTCCAATCCTTAAAAAAGAGTTACGAAACTTTAGGATCCCACCTATGCAGCTCCTCCATGTAGGAGGTGTACATAGGAAAAGGGGAGAAAGTAAAATCTATGTGGATAGATCACTTTCCTTTTGATGAACTGCACATCTAGGAAGGAAGATTCCCTAAATAGGCTCAAGAGATGAATAAAGTGTTAAATGGGGACAATGGTTCCTTAACTCAAATATGTAATAGATAAAATGAGAATGATAAGATATAGTAATGTAAATGATTAACTAGGAAAGTCACCAAAGTTTTGGTAAAAACATACTTTAATAGACATATAGTGAGTTGAAACTATTGAAAACCAAAGATGAAAGACGCAACAGACCTGTGACTAAAATTTGAGCTTAGAATGACAGGAACATGACAACAATGGAAACGCGTTCTTGGAACATGATGACAATGGCAACCTGTTCCTGGTGTTTTTGGTTGAATTTTTCATATATTGTCCGACTATACCTGTTATGTCCAAATCTAATCCGATGACTCTCTAACTTGTTTGTGCACACATAAATATGAGGAAATTTTTTAGATAAAGGGGTTTTCCTTGGTTAAAACCTTGTTTTAGAATAAACCTTAGAAATGAAATGAAATATCATTAAGGATTGCAAATAAAAAGGTAAATAATGGATTCACCTTACATAAACCCTCATGGATGGATGTAGAAATTGTTCATACCCATGAAGATGCTTGATTGTTCTTGACATCCAAAGACTTGACCTTGGAATGATATGTGGAATCAAGAATGACCTCAAAACTGTATAGATGTATGAACACCACTCGTACATCTTGAATGTAGATATGCTTGATACCACTTGCAAAGAATGAGAGAGAAGATGGATGCAAGGATTGATCTTCTTTCTAGAATTGATAATTCCTCTACTCGATCATCATGGGAGAGAAACTTGAATCAATTGGAGAAGATTGATTTTGGCTTGAATGATCTTGAAGAATTGGAAATTTGGAAATGTTGACCTTGGGTGTTTGTCTTCAAATCTTGAATGTAATTGCTCTTTCTTGAAAACTTGATAGCATGATTGCCAAAAATGCTTGCATATGATTGTGATGTCCAAAATAAGGAGAGATGAGGGGTTCTTATACTAACTCAATCATTTTAGGATTCAAATTTGATCCAGGATGACCATAGAAGAAAATCCCTAGAGAAAACCCCTTCATTGGGCCCTGGGTTAAATTTAAGCTCCAAAACCCAAGGATTTGTCGACATTCCAACATGTCATAGGAACATATCTTGATTAGCAACATGTACCTAGAGAAATGAGCTCAAATTCAAATTGGAGCTTGGGCAGAGTGAAAAGGAGCGGGAAAAATCAGCTTGCTAGGATCAAACATAACTGACTTTCAGACCTCAAAATCACCAAAATGGGTCTAAGATGACCTAATAAAGAAACCAATCATGGGTGCTAACTTTTTAGGATAGTACAAGAGGTAATCCCAACACTCTTCAGGGTAATACCACAATAGTGGGTTACACTTTTTAGGAGGAAGGAATTCACCCCGAAAAGCGTGACCCACTAAAACATCTTCATTACTTTCGATCGAAACAGTTAAAAACTTTCGATCGAAAGCAACTAACTTTCGATCGAAAGTGCCTAGTTACTTTCGAT
>MU225979.1:36157-54180 GCA_018584345.1 Thuja plicata
CTATCTTAGAAAAAAAGTTATGTTGTACGAAGTCATTGTACCTTTTTGAAAAAGACGTTTTCAGCAACATAGCAGTTTTAGTGGGAGAAAAAAAAAACCATTAAAATCAATTCAAAAAAAATAAAAAATAAAAATTTAGAATCTAGACAGAAAATCCTAGAAGACTCTAGTTTACTTCGTCTTCCGATTTCAAATATTTTAACGACAATATGCATCCGAATGTGAAAGTTTTTCTCAAAATGTAGAGTTCAATGTCCGTTTAGGCAAAAAAGTGTAACCCACTATTGTGGTATCACCCTTCAACAATCTCCAAATTGTCGACTTATTCTTCAACCTATCACAATCGATAGGCTCCACCCTACACCTATCACCACCCATCTCAGTAGTTGCAGAGCTTAAGGGCATGTCAATAATGGAGCAAATAGAAATCCAAATGAATCTCCAAAAACCCCAGAATCTGTGTGAGGTTTAATAGAAAGATCAGGCCCATTATCCGCTTTAAATAGGTATAATGTTTGTTTAACTCTAGCTTTAGATTTTCCTCCCCATTATTCAATTTAATAATTTGAGTAGGTTCTTGGAATATCCAATAACCTTTGCAACATTGTATTTCTCTTTGATCACCAATGTACTCTACAAATCATGAAGGTTCTGAAAAACTATCCTAAAAAGTATGCAATGTAAGAATATTTGCATTGTAGGATAAATTTATTGAACTTGTTAACCACCCTATTAGGAGATTGACACGTTTATTAAAAAAATCTGTAAGAAAAAGTTCTCACTCTATACTACAACATTTAATGTGAATAATACTAAAGCATTCAGTTAATAAAATGTTGATTTGATGTCTAATATATTTATTACTTTTTTTAATTTAACATTAACATAATACTAAGATTTACCTTTAACATACATTAATAAATACTTTATCAAAAAAATAAAATTTATAACTTTTCATTTTATAATCTCAACTTTATTTCCTATTTTAAATCACCTCAAAAACTTTTTAGTTAATTCATTTATGAACACCCATTTAACTAAATTAAAGCTCATATGAAATTTTAGAAAGTGTAGTATTTTAGTACTCACAAATTACATAAACATAGATTTAATCATCATTTCATAAATAATAAGAACATAAATATTTTGATGGAGGATTTTTATATCAATCCCAGAGCCAAGGGCAAGGGGTATTGGTTCAGTTAAAGTCAATGAAGGACGACTCTATCCTCATTTTATATGATGTAGGGACCTTGACCTTTAGTGGATTTATTTATAAATATTTTAATGTTTACAAATTACAAGTATTTTTTATGGAAGGTTTAGATATATCAATTTAAGAGCCAAGGACTAGGGTATCAGTTCTATGAAGTCAATGAAACATGATCCTAGCTTCATCCCTTATGATATAGGGATCTTGATTTCTAGTAAGCTCTTTCCAAATTATTTAACTTCACCAACAAACTAAAAATCAATTGACACCAACATATTCAGATTTGAATCCTAAAATAAACAAAGACTTAGCTACTTTAGTCCAGAAAAAGCAATTGTTGAAATACTTTTTCTTGAGCTGCAGCATTAGATTTATCACCCCATTGTTGAAGAACAGTTTGAACAGGTTCATAGAATATCCGTTCACCATTGTAACGCCCTCTTCATCCTTTATAACCGGTATACTCTCCAATCAAAGAGATTCCAAAACACAATCCTCGGAAACAACAAATCAACAAGTTTTGATCTATCATATAACCATTATGAACCATTCAACTTCCAGCAATTGACTTATTTGAGCACAAAATGTTGGGAAAAAATGCTACGTCCTTTCCACTAGAGGAGGTTCTCCTATCACTATGTCGTTCAGGATACCAATAGAGTTGTCGTTCCCTTCCCTTGTTCTTTGTAGATAAACTCTTCAGAGAGTGCCGAGAGAAAGCAAATGAGATTGAATTTATACATGGTGCTTCTTGTTTAAAAAACTTGGGCGCCAAGCAAACTTAGATCGCGCCGCCGACTATTGCATTTGTTCCTTGGTCTAAAAACTTGGGGGCCAAGCAAACTTGGTGTTTTTTAATCTATAAACTTGGGAACCAAGCAACCGTATTCTTTATTCGATAATTTTAAATTAGTCATACCGAATCATTTAACGCAGAAGAATTGACGTACCCATGGCTATAGGCAATACAAACAAAAAAATTGCCGGCCACAGATTTGAATACTCAAAAAGTAAAATTTTAATGGAGAAAACTTTGATTTAATATATTATTATGAATTACAAGATTGTTGAACATCTTAGTATAAAGGATTGTAGATCAGGACTTGGCAAGAATATCTGCTCGTTTGGAAAAGATGAGTTCCATGAGTAATTGCAAAAGAAAGATGGCGCATGCCCTTCTCATTCCATTTCCTGCACAGGGACACATAACTCCCATGATGCACCTCGCTTCGAAGCTCCTCTCTGATGGATTCCTCGTCACCTTCCTCAACACCGACGTCAATCATCAGAGAATTATTAAAGCCAAAAACATGCAAAATAACAGCGATAAGATCAGAATGATTTCTGTTCCTGGAGGACTGCCGCCCAAGGTACGCCGCGGGGAGAACACAGAACATGCCGCCGAAAGTTTTTTTGGGGGGGTTGAAAATTGGTTAGGACCTTCTGTAATTGACAAAGTTATTCAGGACATCAACGAGAAGGAAGAAGAGCAAAATGTTACTTGCATAATAGCAGACGTGTGGACGTGCTTGGGCCTGCAACCAGTCGCCGAACTCCATCATCTTTCGCTGGTGGCCTTCAATACATCGCTTGTTTCCACTTTTGCTGTCCAATACTCCAGTCCCAACCTTGTTTCCCTTGGGATTCTTCCTTCCGATGGTAAAATAATTTGCTTAGTTTCTTTTATATATAGTTTGATGATACACCTCTGATCTAAGCCGACCTGTAACTGTTGTTGTTGAAGGTATTCCAAAGGAGGATACGATACGAAAATATCTTCCATCTATGCCGCCGCTGAACTCTGCTCATCTGCCATGGATTTCTGGAGGAGAATACTTGTTTCGGCACGTGATTCGCATGGGAAAAGAAGCGGCAAAGGTCGAATGGATGCTGTTCAACACGTTTTACGAGCTAGAACCTGGTGTAGTTGATGATTTGTCCAAAGAAGTAGGTGTCTATCCCATTGGCCCCTTAATCTCCCCTGAGATTCTGGACGGCGATGGAAAGATATCCACCATGGCGTATCCAAGTATTTGGGAAGCTGACTTGGAATGTTTGGAGTGGTTAGAAAAGCAGAGTGAGCAATCTGTTATCTACGTGTCTTTTGGCAGTCAAGCAGTTTTGAATAATCGGCAAGTGGAAGAGCTTGCTTTGGGGTTGGAGGCAACCCAGAGACCATTTTTGTGGGTTGTGCCATCGGATGTAAAGGATAGTGCCACTACCGTTTTGGATCGGGTTGGAGAGAGAGGGTGCATAGTTTCGTGGGCTCCACAGTTAAGGGTGTTGTCGCATCCTTCCATTGCTTGTTTTGTGAGTCACTGTGGATGGAACTCTGTGCAGGAGAGCATCACCATGGGAGTTCCGATGCTCTGCTGGCCTCACTTCGCCGATCAATTCATTAACAGCGCATATGTTGTACATGTCTGGAAGGTGGGTCTGCCTTTGAAACTCAATGATGATGGGTCAATGGACAAAGAGGAGTTTATGAAAACTATAGAGACGTTAATCGCTACGGAAGAAGGCAAGTCAATCAGAGATGAAATTAAAAAATGGAATAGCATAGCAAATAATTCGGTGAAAGAAGGGGGATTGTCTTGCGCCAATTATAAACTATTTGTGAAGGCCATGATGAAATAAATGAATCATTAAAGTATGCATTAGTCAATTACATAGACATGAGGACTTCAGTGGTAGAAATAATTTGAAGGACGCATTTCTTATAGACTTATATGAATGAAGGAAACGTCTAATATCAGTTTCATGTATGAAAGTGCTATTGTGCTTAACTCTTTCGTTATATTTTTCATATTTATAATTGTTTGTTAAATCTGTCTCACGTTTCAAAAGCACCCTAGTTTCTTACTAAATGTTTTTCAAATCAACTTTCGAGACAGAAAATCTTTCAAACAAATTTTATCGATTAAAAGTAATTGTAATAATAATTTTGAAGTGTTACTCCGAGTTTCCGGGACGGGGACAATAGTGGATAAGGGGATGGGTTTTCGGGATGGCAAATTATTTTGCCAAGTTTGGGGACGGCAAAGGGGACGTCTATATAAATATAGGAAAATTTGCATATATACATTACATTCATATGAAAGCATGGATAAAGCATGCCATTTGAACATCATATTCATAGAACCTTAACAAACAAGATTTCAATATTCAAACTCAATACTCAACATACATTCATAATTCAGAATTCATTGTCAATATGCATGTGATATTAAAATAAAAACATACAAAAATTGAAATACACTCAAGAACATAATTCACCATTCAGAGTTAATTGTCAATAGCAACAAGAACAATAACCCACCTTCCAAATTGAAGCGCACTACTATCATTTAAATTTGATATAAATTATCGGTGTACACATTATAGGCATAGCGTTATAATTTCTTGGGAAGATAATGCTTTACACATTAGTGCTAGCCCATGAAATAACATTCCTATGAAATACTAACATGAAAAACCTTGGAAACTGTGTTGGAGTTGACTGTTGCAGGTTTGACATTGACTCTAGAAAGGGCTGCTACAGATAGTGGTTCAAGTATATGTCCCCCAATGCTCTTCTCACTCTAGACCACATTCTCCAATGATCTAAATTGAGGTTACACCGTTACTCCCCTAAAACTATACCTCCAATTCATTGTAAGTGGACTGATATTAATACGAATAAGTTTGCTATATAATTCCATTCATGATATAGGCCTGTTACAACAAGATGACACCTTGATGCAGCCTCCACTTTTCACCCAATCTTCTACGAAGGACCCAAATCAGCACAAAACCAACCTAGCACTAATGTATTGGCACAAAATGACATAAAGATGCATGCTCCAGATCTTTAATGCACTTTTCATACTTTCCCAAAACCTTGCAAACAATCTGCTATATGATTCTAAGTGTGTAGCATGATTGTAACAACATTCTTAATTTAACAATTCTTGATGTAATGTTGCCAAATACTCATCAGAGGACCCCAAATAGTAGGAATTAACTACCAAACAATAATAAATATAATAGGGCAAACTTGGAAGGAGGAGCCCACTTTAAAATTAAAAAAGAAAGGGTTTTATAAAAGAAAAATGTGTTTTTAAAGTGCTGATGCAACCTATCATATTGGGGACTTCCAAGGCATCCTCAGCCGTCCCGGGGACTTCCAGCCACCCCCCGCCCCCATTTTGGGTGAAGTCCCCAAGTTTATGGGACGTCCCCTGTCATTTTTTAAAAATTGGGGACGGGGTGGGGATGTCCCCTAGCCGTCCCCTGTCTCGGAAATGTCCCCGTTCTGGAAACAGGGGTATTGGCCGGGGATATGTCCCCGAGTAACACTGTAATTTTGCATTGCTAAAAAATTATAAAATATATATACCTAAATATTATTACTAAGAAAAAAATGTGCATAAAAGAAAAATTACATATTTTGTTATTTCTTCTTTTTATAGGAATATCTTTCAATATCATATTCTTTTATTAGAATATTGATTGAAAAGGTGACATAGAGATCACTTGAGAGGTTGTGATTAAAATAATTAAAATTTACATCTATAATTAAAGTTAAATATAATTTTAAAATTTTTAAGAAAAATAATATTTAATCAAGGTTAATGAATAATTATATATTTTGAAGGCAAATAAGGATGAAGGGCTCCATGGGCTAGAAAACCTAGAGTGAAGGCTCACATGATCATGATCAGTAATCAGTCCTTTTAAATAGATTTTAAGAACTTTGATATATATTACTGTATGTGGTTAATGTAATGGATCTTTAGTTGGAGTCACTTTTTGAGTTAGTATTGTCTATTTGATCATATACATGTTGTATAAATGTTCATTTTGGCGATCTAAACTGTCGATTGTATTAAGGCCACACAATAATAATAATAAAAAAATTAGTATTATTATTATATATTTTCAAACTATTTCATATTTTTATTTAATTCAAAGAATATTAGTTTAGTCAATGAGCATATAAAATTAAAAAGAATGAGTGAAAATCCTATAATCTATTTGTATTTTTTATTTTAAATAGTTATAAATCTATTGTTTATCTTTGTTTTTATTGGTTCATATCTTGAATAATTGGTCCAAAAATTTAATTTTTTTAATCTATTCAACTCTATTTACTTGACTAAATCAAATTTTAAATATATTCTAGTGACATGACTACTTTTTTTATCAGTAAAAGACCAAAGAAAAAATATTATTAATAGTAAAAATGAATGCACAAAAGTCCTGGTTCAAGGGAGCATACTAGTAGGAAAGAACTAGGAAAAAAACCTCAGGTCGTAGCTCTTGAAAATCTATTTTTTACTTGATTTTACAATAAAGGCTAAAATCGTCCAAATATAACATCCCCTCAAGAGCAAGGATTGAAGTGGCAAAAGACCTCTTGTAAAACGTTATTCCAATTATAATACTTTTTTGGGTTGGTGTACAATTTTTCTTTATAGTTACATTGCCTTATATGTTTAGAGATGATAGCACCTTGTTTTAGAACCTCCACTTCATGTCTCCATAATTCTGATGCATGCCTCAACCTTCCCTAATCTTATCTACTTCTGTACAGGCCATCATGCCCCTATAGAACACTAGCCAACCACTTTTTTTGACAAATGTTGCTTAAAAAAAAATTCATTATTGTATTACCTCTGTCTTGCAAAATAAGAGTTAGTAGTCTTTCTTCATATCCATTGAAGAGGTTTTCTAGAGCATAATATCCAATACAGAGATATGGATCATTCTATACAAATTAGATACTTTCTGTCAATACTATATCTTTAGTGGCTGAAATAGCTGAATCAGGAATGATCAACAAAATGATGCTATTGAGTTAGCCATTAAAAGAAGCAACCATTTCATATAAATATCAAACCTCTCTCAAAGAGGTTTCATCTCTCTTCCTCATAATGAGTTAAGAGGGGGTTTAATACTTTAACCGTGATCTCAGGAAGTAGATGAGACATGTCATTCTATCCATGGTGTTGGCATTTACTGTGTTATCATTTACATTTGCAGATTTGATTTATAAAGTTTAAATTTTAATAATCTATATCAGAACTGATTCACCCCCCTCTCAGTTGTCTTATAGACTGTTATTCCTAACAATTGGTATCAAAGCTTGTGCTCCTTAGAGAGAAAGTTTAACACCTTGAGGTGATCTTGAAGATGACTTACTACAGGAAGGTCGATAGTCCTAAGTTTGATCCTAAAAAATTTGACAGTTAGTAGAACAAGATGAGAACACATTTGCTATGTCTGGGAATCGATTATTAGATGATCACAAAGAAGAATGAAAAGATAGTGACTGAGGATGAATTAGAGAAGGCTAGACTAAAGATCATAAGAAGTTATTTTCATGTAATATGGTTGTAAAGGAATATTTGATCAGTGCACTTTCAGAAGGAGAATTTACAGAAGTAAAGGAATTGGATTCTGCACATGAGATCTAATCAAGATTAGAAGCATTGTATATTAGAGACAAGTTTACCAAGTAGGCAAAGCTAAAAAATTGGAAGACAAAGATGGAATCACTGAAGATGAGAGAAGATGAGAACACTAGGGCATATGGATAGATAATTACTGAAGTCGTTACTAGTATTGGAAACTTTGGAGGTACTTATAGTGAGGAAGAAGTGGTTGCAAAGATACTGAGATCTTTGACACTTGCATATAGAACCAAAGTACAATCTATAGAGGATATTATACCTTTAACACCGAACTTTACCAGAGAGATGTTGATTGGAAAGCTAACTACATTTGAGACCGTAGAATTGGGAGACACTTTACCTAAAGTTGAGTCAACATTCAAGGAAACTGTGCACAAGAACAAAAAAACCTTATCTGGAAATGCAAGGACCATTAGTAATGATCTAAGAGAAGAACTTGGAGCCTATGCAGATGAATGGGAACAAATACAAGAAGAAGAACTTGAAAGGTAGATGAAGTTGTGGCACTAATTTTCAGAAGAGAAAAGAGAGGTAAGGGAAAGTTTGAAGGCAAATTACCTTTGAAATGTTTTTCATGTAACAATATTGGTCATTTTGCATCTAGATGTCCTACAAGAGTTCCATAGCACAAACCTAAGTTTTTCAAGTTTAAGTATTCAAAAGACAAGGAATGTTATTATGTTAGTGAAGGTATATTTGATGATGATGGTGGTGACTATGATGAAATTGGATTTATTTCTATTAAGGATGATGAACATATACATGAAGAAAAATCCTTAGTATCCCGAGTTGAAAAGAAATCTGAATGGGTTATAGACAGTGGTTGTTAACACCATATGACTGGAGATAAAGACAAGTTTGTTAGTTTGAAAAGAAATGATGGTGGTGTTGTCATATTTGGTGACAATACTCCTAAGCTTATTATTGGAGTTGGATCTATTTCTTTGGATGGAAAGACTAACACTGAAAATGTATTACTTGTTGATGGACTTAAGCATAATCTATTGAGTGTTGGATAGTTAGTGGACAAGGGTTATCAATTGAAATTCATTGTTGGAAAATGATCTATTAGAAGTAAAGTAGGAGACTTGATCACATCTGGTTCTAAATCCAGAGGTAATGTATTTGAATTGAACACATCTAAAGATTTTTGTTTCATTGCGAAGGTTGATGATAGTTGGTTATGGAACATAAGATTTTGTCATGTTAATTTTGATAAAATTGTGAAGGAAAGTATGAAAAAAGCAGTAAGAGATCTACCTAAAATTGTAAAGCCATCTAACACTATGTGTAGAGACCGGGGAAGGAGACCATAAGCATTTCTAAAAGAAAATCTTATTCAACAAAAGGGAAGTTGGATCTGGTGCATACAGATCTGTGTGGTCCTACAAGAACAATATCATATTATGGTGAAAGGTTTAGTGTACTTTCTATTATGATATGGATTGCATTCTTTGTGCTTTCTATTGTGATGAGGGTTGTATTTCCTAGAGTGAAGTTTGAAGCATTTAATGAATTGTTGAATGATATCATTTTTGGAGGCAATAATAAGATGAGTAAGAAGTTTGCTAAAGAAATGGAAAATGAATTCGAGATGTTAATGATGGGTGAGATGAAAATTTTTCTTGGTTTACAAATTAATCAGAGTAAGAATGACATTTTTATATCTCAGACCAAGTGTCTTCAGGAAATGTTGAAAATGTTTAGAATGGAGGATTGTAAACCTGTTGGGACACCTATGGTGACTGGAAACAAACTGACTAATAGTGATGAGACTCAAAGTGTTGTTCAGACTAAGTACAGATCGATGATTGGATGTCTACAATATCTAACTCACACTAGACCATATATTACCAATGCAGTTGGAATTGTGGATAGATATCAGGCAGATCCTAAAGAGACATTTTGCTACCGTGAAAAGAATTTTCAGATATTTGAAAGGGACAATAGAATATGGACTGTGGTATGAAAAATTAGAAGATTTTACTTTGCAGGCTTATACTGATGCTGATTGGGCAAGTAATGTGGATGATAGGAAGAGTACAAGTGGTGGTATATTTTTCTTTGGAAAAAGATTGGTTTCTTGGTTGAGCAAGAAGTAGAACTGTATTGCTCAATCTACTATTGAGTTAGAGTATGTTGCTACTGTAGTAAACAATACACAAGTTGTTTGGATGAAACAAATACTGAAGGACATTGGAATAATTTTCAAACAACCAGTGATTATCCATTGTGATAACACTAGCACAGTGAATATATCAAAGAATCTGATAATGCATTCAAAGACTAAACATATTTCTATTAAGTATCATTTCTTGAGGGAGAAGATAGTAGATAAAGAGATTAAACTGGAGTATATTAGCACAAAGGAACATATAGCATATATATTTACTAAACCTTTGCCAAAAGATACTTTTGAATATCTCAGAGGCATGCTTGGGGTGGTGGCCCCTCCTAGTGGTAATTGCATGATGCAGATGTGCATCAGTCCAGTGGATCTCAGAGCTATATCATTCTCTTAACTTGATGTATGGATCTACTCCTTAGGGGGAGTGATCGCAGGAGAACACTATGGAGTACATTTGGGTGATCTTGCACCTAGTTGATGGACATGAAGATTTGGAAAAGCTACACCTTACAAAAGACTACAAATGAGTTATGACACCCTTTGCCATTGTTTCCCAAGGGGGAAGGAATCTATGTGAAAATCACTACTATTTTTGAGAAATTTGTGTTGACGATATTGAGAAGATTGTAGTGAGAGAGAGTAGTTTTGGGTTGATGCATATGGATTTACCCATATATTTCCATCAATGCCAAAGGGGGATATTGTTGGATGATATCAGTTTTGGTTATTGATCATGCTGTTGATATTCATGTTTTGTCACTGATGTCAACATATATTTCTGTGGAAAGGACAAACTGGTTACTTGACTGGAAGAAGTGTACGAACACTATACGGATGATTCAAAATGATCAAAGTTGGATTTATGCAGAAGGATGTGTGTTTACCTTATTCCTAAGGTCGCTTGGATTTATGTTGGATATTGTGGATGTTACAGTTGATTTGGTGAAGACCGGTTTATGGACTGTAACCGTGATTCTGGAAAGAGCAGGTCTCTGTGTTTCTGGTATATCTTTTTGGCAAAGATATTTTAGGTGATGTGAGCTTACTGGTGGATAGCCAACATACATTGGAATAATGGGTTGAGTTTGATTGTGGTTTGGGTACTGGTGACGTCAGCTATGACATGTATTCTAAAGGAGACCTATTTGCTAACCGACTTCAGACATGTAGCATGTAAAATGAATTGTGAGCGTGGATTGTGGATCTGAAAGCATAATTGATGGATTGTAAATAAAGTTTACTTTTTATAGGTACCGTGTGTATCTTAACAAGGGGTCAAATAATTTTACAATATTTGTATATTGGAAAGCCTTAATTGGCCAACCTAATTAATTATTTATGTATTAGGAAAGCTTAACTCACCGACCTAATGAATTAGTGTAAGAGGGTATATATGAGTGATCTTTTGTTTTGAAAAGATGTGACAAAGATTAAAAAGTGAAAGGAGTGAAATTTGTGAGGCTTATTTGGTTGTTGGATGTAGAGCAGAGTTTATGAGAAGAGTACTTCATTGTAACTGACCAAGAAAAGACAGTTGCTATCAGACAGTTCAGTGGATTGTGTATTTGATTTATACACTTGTTTGGATTGTAAATCCTTGAGTGTGGCTTTAACCTTCTTTGGGAAGTGTACCTTGGAAGTGAGCCTACTATTTCATTTGACTCCTAACAGGGTTTGTCTCCTAACAAGGACTATGTACTGTAATATTGTAACAAGCTCCTAACAGGGCTAAATATTTTAACATGGATACTATAGTCTCAGTACATTATTTGTGGGTGTTAATTCCCACTGGGGTTTTACCTTTAACAAGGTTTCCTCGACAACAAATATTATGTTATGGTGTTGGCATTTACCGTGTTATCATTTACATTTGCAGATTTGGTTTATAAAGTTTAAAGTTTAATAATCTATATCCCAACTGATTCACCCCCCTCTCAGTTGTCTTGTGGATTTTTATTCCTAACACACACACACACACACACACACACACATATGTTAATGTAATTATTTATTTTATTACACGTCTAGGCTTAGTAAGTCTAATTAGTCATCCATAGTCGTTTGACACTTGTCTACACAAGTCGTCATCTTTTAGGAGTCTATTAGAGATGTGTTGATTTCATTTAGGCACATCATTCTAGGCTTTTGGGTGGTTTTTCCACCACTCCAGTTGCACTTTATGCCTATATGTACTCAACTTCTCTATTGAATCAAATGGTCGACTTTGTTCACATTTTTCTTTATTGTACTTCTGATTATCTCTTTAGATCTTGCAAGTTCTTTTATGATATTAGAGCAGTGGAGATATTTTTTGAGGCCTTTATCAGCGTTCAGTGTGTGTGAGTTTGTCATTACTTTTGTCGGATTAAGAATCCCAGATATGCTCCTCATGATTATCTATAGTGTGCGAACGAGAGCGGTCTACATTTAGCATGAGATGATATCTCCATTCCAGTGTGTCTATGCAAATGATTACATTCACCTCACAACTAGATCTATGAGTCATGACCTACTTTTGGTCGCCTGAGGTAGTCCTCTGTGGGATCTAATCCGAGGCACAACAAAGGGAAGATTGCACGGAATATTTGAGCAAACAAGGGCTTTGACTTGGGTCATCATCCATGGTGGTCACATCAGGCGCTCGTGGTGTTCTCAACCCTCGTGCCATCTCGGCCTGTGCACAATCACCCCCGATGATCACATCGGCCTGGTACAACGTGGTTAAAAATATTTTAAATAAAAAAGGTAAAGCTGCGACGATCATCAAATTTAGAAACACCCTTCTAGTTACTATTCATTTCTAAATGAACTTTTTGAGATGATGACATAAGAAACTAGGGAGTGATGTCATGGGGAGGGGTACCTTTTTGGAATTGTAGCCCTTGGTCATATGGATTTTTAGCCCCTAGTACTTTTGTACCCAGGGATTAAGTTGAGGCCTTCTATATTTTATTTTTTGATAAAGTTATTTATTTGGTGGAGTTAACATTTTTCATCATTAAATTTTGTTTTGTGGAGGGAATTTTGCAAGAGAGGGAAAATTTGTTTTTCTCATAACTTTTGCTAACGAACTTGAAATTGAGTTCTATTTTTTGCAAAAGTGCATGTTGTTTCATCATGGATCAGACGGACACACTAGCACACAATCATTATAAAGTACCAAATTCAATTTTTTTTAATGGGCTTGATAATCAAGTTCCAAACATAAGGGGGGAAGATAATCAAGGGGGTAACAATGGGAACACAGAAAGAACCTAATCCAGCTACGAACAAAGAAAATGTTTTTAATAAGTGTGACCAAGCATTTGGATTTCTATTTTTAAACCTATCTCCTGAATTAGTATTTCATGTTGAGAACTTGAAAACACCCAATGAAGTTTGGGAAGCTCTTAAAAAACTATTTGGGATAGTTGATGAACATAGAAGTCATGAGTTGGAAAATGAACTCCTAGGTCTTAGTCCTTAAATTTTTCAACTTTCGAGGACTTTTTCACTAAATTAAAATATTTAAAGTTGCAATTGAAAGATTGTGGAATTAACAAGAAAGAGGATCAATTAATCCTTTTTGAACTTTACAAGCTAGGTTCTAAATTTTCTGTGTTTTTCTCCACTTTCTTTTCCACTAAAAGATCCCTTGGTGTCTCATGGTCTATTCCCTCACTTGATAACTTTATTACTGATCTTATAAGGGAACAAGAAAAGTTAATTCAAATGGGTACTTTGAAATCAACTAAGGAACAAGTTCTAATTGAAGGAAATGAAAAGAAACAAAATGCTAAAGAAGAGAAAAATAGCACTAAAAAGGAAAACAAGGGAAGAAAGAAGACAAAAAGGATAACTCATCTCAGAGTAAATCAATTATTTAGAGAGTTAAATATTTCTTTTGTAAAAAAACTGACCATGAAGAACATCAATGCATGAAAAAAGATTGAGCACCTCACTTTTCTACTCAAAAAGAATAATATTGAGGTAACTGGTTCTGTTAAAGAATCCTCTTCAAATCAGGAGATTACTAAGGACAAAGAGAATTTGAAAGGCATGGTATTATTTTCTCAAGCAATTATAGATCCTAGTGATACACACCATATTGGGTCTCATTCAGATCCCGATTCCAGTCCTCATACTTCAGATGATTCAAAAGATGGCAGTCATATTCAAAAATATTTTCATGAAGGGTCGCATTCTTTTCTTGGTGTGTGGTCTACATCGACAACATCATCATCTTTTGTGGGGGCCTTATAGGCTTCTTCCCTTCTTATCTCTTTTTTGGAGGATTGCTTTTCCCACTATGTTTTCTATCTTTCTCCACTTTATGAGAGATTTCATTGTACATGTGTACCTCATCAGGCTAGTAGTCGAGACTCATTTATTATCTTATCCTCCTAAGTTATGCTTAAGGGGGAGTGTTAGTGTAATTATTTTATTTTATTACACTTAGGCTTATTAAGCCTAATTAGTCATCCTTAGTTGTTTGACACTTGTCTACACAAGTCGTCATCTTTTAGGAGTCTATTAGAGATGTGTCAATTTCATTTTGACACATCATCCTAGTTTTTTGGGTAGTTTTCCACCACTCAAGTTCATCCCTCCTTTCATGGTTAGACTTGGTTGCACTCTACGCCTATATGTACTCGACTTCTCCATTGGATCAAATGGTCAACTTTGCTTTCATATTTTTATTATTGTGCTTCTGATTATCTCTTTAGATCTTCTAGGTTCTTTATATATATATATATATAAAATAGTAAAGTCATGATCTCGTAGAATAAGAAAAAGAGAAGAAAGTCGTGATCTAATAGAAAAATGAGAGAGAGAGAGAGAGAGAGAGAGAGAGAGAGAGAGAGAGAGAGAGAGAGAGAGAGAGAGAGAGAGAGAGAGAGAGAGAGAGAGAGAGAGGTGAATAATAAGAGGGAAACAAATAAAGAAGCAACATCATAGATTGGTGAAGTTGCCATGGCAAAGAGAGAAATGAAAGCCTCAATCAATCTCGCATGCATTTGACATTTTTTCCCACCAATAGATAAAATACTCACGTAAAAGGAAAAAGTTGTGTTTGATTTTCTGGCATTTACATTGTAACAACTTTTTCCATATACCTAAATGTTGGTAGACAATGCTATTTTAGCATTAAGTTGCACTACATACAATACTTAATATCCACTCACTTAAAAATGGCAAGTGAAAATATATCCAGCTGGTAAATTGGTTGTTCAAACCCTATCTTCTTTACTCACTACAAATCCAAGTGAAGTTCTTACAGGCCTGAACAGTCAGACTCAGATGAGGTTCGTTCAAGAATTTAATGTTTAAGTAAAGTGTTGGAAGCCAAGGATTGATAAGATCATCTTGTTATTTGGAAAATATGTAATTGCAAAATTGAGATTCAATAAGAATGCAGTAGTCCAAGTTGAATTTATTTAAGTATTTTTGACCATTTCTATAATCAAACAAATAAGATAGAGTTCACTTATTGATCTAACATGAAGAAATAGTTATTCTTAGCAATAGGAGAATTATGTTGACTATAGCAACATGTGCATCGACTCTTTGTAATCGTTAGTTTTTAAGAATTTTAAAAAGCATGTGGGATTTGAAATATTGATTATGATGAGGTATAATGGTTTCATTTGTTTAAACAAAATAAATATTAAATAAACAAATTTTTTATATTTAACCAAGTGCAATTTCTTCATATTTTTTCATCTTTTGTATGAGAGGTGAAAATTGTCCATATAAATAACAATAAAGTTTTCAAATTTAATAAATGTTGAAATATTTTTATTTAAAGAAATAAGCACTAAGATTGTAGTAAAATAATTTTAAAAAGATATATATTCTGAGACATTTATGTTCAAACCATGTTATTTCGTGTAATGGACATAAGCTTTTAAGAAGAAAAAATATTAACAAGTAATATAAATTACCTCAAGAAATAGAGAAAACCTTATTTATAATATATATTTTAAATAGATTAGTAATTAATGCATAAACTATAAAGTTGTTATTGATAAATTAGTTAACTCAAAAAAATACGCAAAAGATATAGAGATAAATGGTCACCAAATAATGGTTAATTAATCGAGAGATGCTAGAAAAATTGAAATATAAAATTAGAAATAAAGGAGTCACTATACTCATCAATGAGACATAATTAATTGCTGAGAGTTAATGTCTTGTTTGGTAACAATGCTCAATCTCCATGTCACTTTTACACAAAAATAAAGAATGGCTGCCGAAACTAATCTTTCTATTATGTTTGAAAGAGATTAAAACAAGGTATATGATTGAAAGAGTAAATATGTAACTTGCATTATGTGTAATATAATGTAGAATATATTAATATTATGTTCAAGGCATAGTCTCATGAATATAACATTTGTTCTTGGTTGTATATTACAGCCTCATTATGTCTTTTCAAAAAGTTGTGGTCTTTTGAGTAAAGAAAGGGCTACGAAAGACACTAAAAAACATAATTATAACATTTGTTGTTGAGAATAGGCATCCTAGTAGATATCCAAATCTAGATGTAGCTTTAGTGTATAACTTTATGTGAAGGAAGCAAGTAAACAAATGTACAAGTCTAATTGATCAAAGTAAATGGTCAATTAATTTTAAACATTTATAAATGGAATGGATATAAGTCTAATTGATCAAAGTAAATGGTCAATTAATTTTAACCATTTATAAATGGGATGGATATAGATAAAATATAGATGGTATTTGAAAAAAAGATCACACAAAGACAAATGGATATGAATGGAATAAATGTTATTAGAGACATTTTAATTTGAAAGAGAAGGGTAGAGATCGTATATAAGAATTAAGAAAGCTCAAGAGAGGAAGAATGTAAAATAAAAATAAGAGATACATAATCTAATCCATCTATTGATTTAAGATAAAAAGAAGCATTTTTAAATTAATAAAATTATATAAAATTCTCTTAACAAAATATCATATTTAATAATTTATATTAAAAAATAGAATATATTTATGTCAAATTTTTAGGACAACTTAGTTAGATAATTTTTCAAGTCAAATATAGTAGGTGTATATAAACATTCAATGTGTTTAGGTAAGAAGCATTCAATAGTAATAAAAGATATCTTCAAAAACACAACAGCCAAAGTGTCTAGCAATCAATCCCACTCGCATCAGAAAATTTAGTCATCAACAGACAGTAATTGATGTGCCTAATCTATTAAGAATTGTAATGGGTATTTAACACTGCCACGTCTATGGTCAATACAAACAACGAAATTGGCCGCCCACAGGGTTGAATAACCAAGTAATATTTTAAATGGCGTAAAGTTGAATTTTAATTAATTACGCCGTAGGTGTTTTCATATGAGAAAGGCCCAGCCTTTTTCTAAGATCAATGGCTGGAAGTAGTCTAGAGCCCAATGACTACCATTGAGAGCTTTTTAACCGTTCATCCTTGATCTTGAAAAACATTTCTGACGTACTCAAAACCCGTCGCTGTCAAGTGGTTCACTTTCTTTGCAGCCGCTGGTTTCCGTGATCAGGTTTACCTCGCTGTTAACTGTTACTGTCCACTCCTTGTTCCGTCCACTCCTGTTTCATATTTCCATGTGTCCACTTGGTAGGGGCAAAAGCACTACTGCATATATTCGAATATGAGTTAGATAGGTATCATTTTTAAGTTTTTATTTTTGCTTTGTCATGGCAAAAAGAAGATAAATAGTTTTAATTTATATGGTGTGTTTTTTAGATTATTTGTTCAATCATATTTTAAATTGTATTTTGATTATAAAGCAATTTTGTATGTAATAAAATATTTATTTAAATTAATTTTTTTAGTTTATATAAGTAATGTAGGTAATTGTAAAATATTATTTATTTTACATTTATTTTAATTAAATAATTAGATATATTTTATTTCATGTTTAATTTGTTTCATTTTTAATTAAGATTTTTAAAAGTTATTTTATTATAATTTAAATTTGGGTTTTCATATTTCTTTCATTTATAAATATATTTTGAAATTGTTAATTACATAATTAGAAATTGAAACATAATTTTTAAATTTTATAATATAATAAATAAAATATATAAATAATAAATTATAATATTATTTAGTTAAATTTATATTGGTGTTTCTATTTAAATTTACATATAAATAATAATTATAATTTTAAATATATTTTTTAAATTTTAAGATTATAATAACAATTATAATTTGGGTCATGTTTTTGAGGTATTCGATTGG
>MU225979.1:54280-74312 GCA_018584345.1 Thuja plicata
ATAAAGTGGGAGGATGGGGAAAAATAGATAGAGAGGAAGACGGACATGGAGAGGAGAAAGGGGGGAGTGCAGATGGAAGATGTAAATATATATTAAAAAAAAAGAGAGAGAGAATGAGAGGGAGAAATATAAAGATAAAGATATAAGTAGAAAGTAAAAGAGAGAGGTAGAAAGGAGGAGATGACAAGATATAGATATATATAGAGGGAGAGATGGGAGAATAAATATAGAGATGTAAAGATTAAAACGTATAGGAAGGGGGTGAAGGAAAGACGTGGTTGGATAGAGATATAGATGAATATGAAGTGGGAGGATGGGGATAAATAGATAGAGAGTTAGAGATAGATCAAGAGGTAAAGATAGAAAGAGATCTAGGGAGATACAAAAGGAGACATAGAGAGGGAGAGACAGAGAGGAAGAGTTATAAAAAAATATATATGGTGAGATATATTGATACAAAGATAAGGAGATCTAGAGAGGATAAAAATGAGTGACAAACAAAGGGACAAATACTTAAATGACCTTTCCATAACTCTACGGCGTTCCCATTGCACACTAAGGTGCGATTGCTAGTTATTAATTATTTTTATATTTAGATTGTGTTCTGTTTGATTTCTGAATAACTTTATGTAAAGGGCTGTGCGTCAAGACTTGGTTAGAATAGCCAATTTGTTTGGAAAAAGATGAGTTCCAGTAATTGCAAAAGAAAGAAGGCCCATGCCCTTCTCATTCCATTACCTGCACAGGGACACATAACTCCCATGATGCACCTCGCTTCGAAGCTCCTCTCTGATGGATTCCTCGTCACATTCCTCAACACCGAGGTCAATCATCAGAGAATTATTAAAGCCAAAAACATGCAAAATAACAGCGACAAGATCAGAATGATTTCTGTTCCAGGAGGACTGCCGCCCAAGTTACGCCGTGGGGAGAGCACAGAACATGCCGCCGCAATTTTTTTTGGGGCTGTTGAAAATTGGTTCGAACCTTCTGTAATTGACAACGTTATTCGGGAAATAAACGCCAAAGATGAAGACCAGAAAATCACTTGCATAATAGCAGATGTCTGGACGTGCTTTGGCCTGCACACAGTGTCCGATCTTCATCATGTCTCCCTCACTGCTTTGCACACCTCTCTTGTTTCCACCTTCGCCATCCGCTACTTCTCTCCCAACCTCCTCTCCCTTGGGATTCTTCCTTCCGACGGTAAGATAATTTATTGGTTTCTGTTATATAATTTGTTAACACAGCTTTTCCTTTGGTCTAAGATTAACTGTAACTGTTGTTGTTGAAGGTGTTCCAAAGGAGGACCAAATTCAAGAATATGTGCCCTCTATGCCGCCGCTGCGATCTAATCATCTGCCATGGTTGTACGGGGATGAATACATGTTTCAGCACGGGATTCGAATGGGAAAAGAATCGGCTAAGATCAAATGGATCCTGTTCAACACTTTCTACGAGCTGGAACCTGGTGTGGCTGATGATTTGTCCAAAGAAGTGGGTGTTTATCCCATTGGCCCCTTGATTTCTCCCGAGTTTCTGGACGAGGAGAGAAAAATATCGACCATGGCGACCCTGAGCTTTTGGGAAGATGACATGGAATGTTTGGAATGGCTAGAAAAACAAAAGAAGCAATCTGTGATGTATGTGTCTTTTGGGAGTCATGGGGTATTGAATAACCGCCAAGTGGAAGAGCTTGCTCTGGGGTTGGAGGCAACCCAGAGACCGTTTCTGTGGGTTGTGCCCTCGGATGGAATGGATGGGATCAGTGCCGTTCTGCCTCCGGGATTCTTGGATCGGGTTGGAGAGAGAGGGTGCATAGTATCTTGGGCTCCACAGTTAAGGGTGTTGTCACATCCTTCCATTGCTTGTTTTGTGACACACTGTGGATGGAACTCAGTGCAGGAGAGCATCGTCATGGGAGTTCCGATGCTCTGTTGGCCTCATTTAGCTGATCAATTCATTAACAGCACGTATGTTGTCCATGTCTGGAAGGTGGGACTGCTTTTGAAAGCCAATAAAGATGGGGTAATGGAGAAAGAGGAGTTTAGGAAAGCGTTTGAGACATTAGCAACTACAGAAGAAGGCAATGAAATCAGAGATGAAATGAAAAAATGGAATAGCATAGCAAAAAAAACGGTGAAAGCAGGGGGGTCGTCTTCTGCCAGCTATAAATTATTTGCCGAGGCCATGATGAAATAATAAAAACAAAAAGTTTTCAAAAGTCTGCTGTAGCTGTTCTTACAGCTATGTTGTTTTTTCTGCTGTGATCCGTATTGATACTTTATTCATTTTTTAAAAAATGTTGTCGAAGGTCATCATGAAATAATTGAACTTGTCAAAGGCCATGATGAAATCGATGAATCCCAAAATTATGCTATAGGTAGGACTCAATGTTATAACATCCATGCACAATGAAAATGAAAAAAAGATATATATTGACTTAATTTTGAAAGAAAATATGTAAAAATTCATCAAGTTTGTGCAATGTTAACTGAACTAAGCATAATTGCACATGAAATTTAATGAAGAGAACATCTAACCGTCAAGCCTAGATATAAAATGTAGTAAAGTTATGATGTAAATATTGATTAATGTGATACATATAAAGGAGATCTAGAAACCAAATCAGAAAGGAAAAGTACATGCATCGAGTTCATGAAAAATGTTCATTGAGAAAAGGGGGATGGGGTAATGCAAGGGTTTGTCCACCTTTCCCTAATGCAGAATCAGAAGGAAGAGGACCCAATAGGCTTAAGTGGGACTTAAGCACTTAGTGAGTGCAATTATCCTTTGTGCTTATGATTAAGATGATATGGATTTGAGGGGAAATGATATAATGATGCAAAATAGGAGGCTAAATAAGCAAAATTGACAAGATTTGGGAAATACAGACTGACAAAAAATAGACAGACACCTACAATGAGTTGAAAGAGAAACCACAAAGCTATACTAACCAGCAGTTTAAATTTGAAGTGATTTTGCAGGGTATAGAATGAACTGGGTGTTCTATTCCCAAAAACACTTTGCAGATTTTCGTTGTGTTCCCTATGATTAAATGCCTAGAACTTTCACAGTTAGTCTGAGAGATCCCATACTTTCCGGATTAGTCCCGACAAATGTGCCACATGTTCTTGCACAAAAAAATGGAGAAAAGGATGTGAAAAGGGGTTTTGCATTGTTAAACCCCCGTTTATGAATCAACCTTGAAAAAAATGAAAATGCATAAAAGAAAGTAAATGTAAAGGTAAATATTAGATCTATCTTGTAAATACCTTCATGAATGGATATTGAGATTGTACATATTCATGAAGATGCTTCTATGTTGCTTGAATTGAAGTTGTTGAACCTTGGAGTGTAGAAAGAAATCACAGATGTCATCACAAATGCATGAATCTATGAATGCCACTCCTAGATCTTCAATGTTGTTATGTTTGATGAACACTTTCTAAGAATGAAGAATGCATGTGGATCAAAAGAGGATTTTCTTCCTTGATTGAGAACTACTGTACTTGGCCATCATAGGAGAGAAGTTATACTTGGCTACTTATATACTTGTCATAACATTTTGGGATTCAAAAATCAAAGGAGGTTAACACGGTCCGATCTAATTTCCCATTGAAACACTACAATGGGGCTCCAAATCAAATTTGAGCCTAATTACGGGGGAACACAATGTCTTAGGTGTTATGTTCCTAGGAATATAATACCCAAGGTGTTTTGTACCTGGGAGAAAGCACCAAAATTGAAATAGGGAGCAAGGAAGATAGGACAGATGTCAAATTAAGTGGAGATAGATAGCATGATCAAGTATAATGGGCATGAAATCTCAAAATCACCAAAATGGGTCCTAACTAGGCATTCAATTATGGGTGCTTACTTTTTTTAGTATATTACAAAAACTAACAAGAGGGAGAAAACTACTCAATGAGAGGGACACAAATTACAAGATAACATGGAAAAAGGTGAACAAGAACTGATTTCAACATAACAAGTTTTAGAGAAAATAAGAGAAGTAGAAGAGAACAAGGAAAATTTGAGAAGGAATAAGTGGTTCACAAACAAAAGAGATCCAATCTGCAATAACAAATATGGAAATAAAATAAAACCAACTTTAAGAAATGTTGAAAGATGTCATATATGGACCCAACTAGTGAGAGGACAATTAGGAAAACAAAGTGAACTCATATCTAAAACTAGGTAAGGATATAGATAAGAGAATATAAGGAAATAATTAATATGGTTATAAATGCCATTATTAAATGGTTAGAAGATATGGTGAGAACTAAAATAAAATAGATCTAATAATAGAATTTTTAAAAGACTAATTGTAATGGTCAATAATCATTGAACAAGAACATATGATTAAATAATACAAGAGATAGAAATAGTAGAAATGTAAGAGTTGCCTTAATGAATATATAAAAAAATGATACAAGTCCAACAACATATTCCTTAAAGGTACACAAATATATCTTGATGACGACCTAACCATAATCAAGTGAGAAGAAAGATAACAAAAGTGGGTGAAAGTAAAGGTAGAAAGAGATGCAAGAAATTGGGCTTGGTTTAAAAAATCGAAAGGCCAAGATTAGTGAAAAAATGACACACATGAAATAGGAATTTGGGAAATTCCAAGAATACTTAAAAATGGTAAGTTATAATTGTAGAGGTTACCCATGGAGAAGAGGACCTGGGGAGGGTCCATAATAGAAGGTAATGACATTATTTTTCTTATCGAGAATGATGAATGTGAGGGATAAAAGATAAAAAAGATCTAACGGATATACTAAAGCTTCAGTTTGGAATGAAAATACCAACAATGGAAAATGACATGGGTAGGTTAAAAATATTATCAGGGAAACTCTAGGAAGACATATATATGTAGAGAAAGAAAATCTAAGAAAGTATCACACATGGTTGAAAATGATATAAAATCAAGAAAAAACAAGATAGGAAGAATGGTACTTCATTTTGAAAGGCTCAAAATCATATAAGAAAATAAATCTAGATTGTGAATATATATAAATATATAGTTTTATTACCATGGATAAATTCCTAATAATAAGTGACTTTGATGCTAGGACAAAAAATATTCAATCCCTCAATCTAAAGAAAAATAACACCAAAAAAATGACCCTCAATTCTTTGAAGAAGCAAGTGATCAACTTTTAAACAAGAATTCATAGGATAGTAAGGGCATTGTTGCTCACTATAGGACAATATTTCTCACTATGGTCATTCCCTATAAGTTTTATTTGAAACATCTAGAATTGTGCTTCTCAGGCCAAGTATTGTGCTATACTAGGTCGCGACTCTCATCTATAGTACCAACTTATTATGTGGATATTGATGTGGGGTCATGAATACCTATTTTTTGTGTGGTATATGCTTGCTAATTTTACTTACCATTTTTTAACCATTCTCACTTCCCTACTTCTCTTGATGTTTTCACTTTTCTGCACTCTTTCCTTCTTTCATCCCATTGGGAAAGTGTCAAGTCTTCATCAAAGTAAATATTAGTACCTCTAAGAATCCCTCTATTTTTTTATGATCGTATTCTTATCTTCTATGTTTCTTCAGAAAACTCTTACATGCATATTCCCTCCTTCTATTTTATTCCTAATCTAGCTAGCTTGTTGGATGCAAGCTATCCACTTCAATTGGTCCTTGACTAAGTCTCTTGTTAAAATATTTGTCTTCTCCTCTCTATAGTCCTTCAAAATTTTAATGATGACATTCATATCTTTTTCTTTCTTGTCTTTTATTTTCCTCCTGATCTTTTTCTTTAAGATTTCATTTTGATCGCTTAATAACCCATTTACAACATATATCCAAGATTTGGTTTCTTAATTTGTTTTCTCTTTCCTCCATGTTTGAAATTAATGTTTAGATATTGTCTAGCTATACTATGCTACTTTCATGCATTATTTCCTTCTATATTTTTTTCCATATCCTTAACTTTTCTAGCTCGTTCTTTAAAATGCTTAGTTCTTCTTGCCCTGTTTCCATACTATTTTGCAAGCTTCTTATTTCCTCTTTGAGAAACTTGTTTTCTCTTTCAAGGTTCTCATTAGATTCTACAAATTTTTTGTAGTCTAATTTATTCATGTTACCCCTTTTCTTCTATACAATTGATCTATTTTATCCTAATCATAAGCTCATTTTCATACATCTTTTTGAACCATAAAATGTCATAGGTGTAGGGTTTTATGCTCGTATTTATTGTCTTGAAACCTTTCTTCTTTTTCCATGTTATTTTATAGAGTAGTTTTGATATTTCCTTCCTTAGTCTTACAAAACCCAAGTGGTACAAAAAATTCTATCTTTTTTACTTTATCATTATGTTGTTTTGTCTGCTCTTCTACTAGATAGCGCATTTTGCAAATGGTTGTTACATTTTTTAAAATTATTTTGAGTGACATCGTGACAAGCTTTCTTCTCTGAGAATGTCTTAGCTTTTGAATTTTCCTTTACAAATTTTCATCCACAAAAACTAACTTTTTACTTGCGTCTCCACCATTTACCTAATACTTTGGTAGACATGAATCCAAGATTCAAAAATACTCATGTGAGAATATGTGCTTGCAAGATCCTTTGCTAACTGGACATTTTGATTCCTAGTATTGTTGAAAATCTCTTCATATGTCATTTTTTATAAAATGACTAGTTAGCTATATTTAGGAAGCATTAATGGGCTCAAAATAACCTGGTGCCAACTTCAGTGATCCTAAAAATTTAGGGAGTATGCTTTCCTATGATAGCACTATTTTTTTGCAATGTTTTTTCTCAATTTTCTAGGTCTAAGCACTTTTGAAAAAAATATATATGTTAATTCATGCTTATCACAAAATTGCACCTTGTAAAAGTAATTATTGTGACTAGGTTTGTGGTTCTTGCGAGGGGCAGGGCAAGAAAAAGAAATTGAACCACCAATTGAAAAGGAAAAGAGAAAAACAAAGAAAATGTGGGATGACCTTTTTCCCATTAAAAACAATTGGACCCATAGTGCATAGTCACATGTTGAGGATCCCACACACGTATTGGTCCCTCTCCCTCGTGTCTAGCAATTCTTTTCCAAGGTTTTATATTATTTAAACCTTCATGATATTTCCCTATCATGGAAATAAGTGTATCTTCTTTAATAATAATTTTTGGATTAGTTTTAATTTCCAATTAAATACGATTGATAGATTTATTTTATGTTGCAAATTTAGGAAGAAAAATATACAAGAGAAAAAATAAAAATAAATGAACAAAGGAAGATATGAGAGGAGGAAAAGTGGGCTTGCAAACATACAATATATAGTAATTTGGTCTTTCATACATATAAAAAAAATTATTATTAATTATCACTCAAATGTATAATTTGGAGTGTTTAGAGTTTAAAGAATCCATTAGATTCTAAAAAGATATTTATAAATGAAGTTGAAACAAGAGATCATCATCATATTAATTGTGCAAATGCTAATTAGTGAAATCGTTAATAGTTATTTTTTAATCAAAGACATAAATTTTTTAATAATATATAATATTAGTTTAGTGCTTGTAGATTTGACCATATAAATACTTTTTTTATCAATGTTTGAGACCATGCATAATGATCTCTCATTGGGGTGAAGATAAGATAAATAAAAATATAAATGTTAGATAAATGAATGAGATGAGAGATATTGACATAAGAACCAATAAACTTGAAGAGATAAGGGAATATTCAACCACCTTTTTGGTTCTAGATACAAATGGTAATTAAATAATAAAACAAAACTCAAAAATAACCTAAGATAAATAAATGCATGAAAGAGAATGAGAAGGAAAAGACATCAATCAAAGAGCTCACATATGGAAAAGACTAGATAGAATGAAGAGAGAAAAAAAAAAATAAGAATGATTAAAAAAAAAATTAGATATTTATTTTTACCCCTCCCCTTCAACTATCTTCACCAATAATCTATAATATTAATAAAAAATACTTTCATGATCATATTCATAATTTGAAAAAAACCTCTAGGATAGTATTCCACCTATTCATAGTCTCCACCATAATAAAAATAATCATTTATTTCCATCCCAAAATATCTTTTCTTACCTCATCTAAATCCAATTATAGTGTTTGGACTTTTAAAGCCCTCCCCTACTAGGCTCATCACATTTACAAGTGGCCCTTCCTCCTTTACCATATCTTTTCAAATTTATAATAAAAAGATTTCAAATCTTTTATCTAGCATGTAAATTTGGAGCATGAAATAATAAAAAAGATTTCAAAACTTTTATATGCGTGTAAATTTGGAGAGCAAGTCCTTTCATGCTCCCCAAGCTTCTTATTTCATCGAATTATGTGCTTTAAATGAAAGGTCCTAATTTCCTACGACCATTTCATTTTACAACCATTTCCTTTGTATTTCCTCACCTTAGAAACTCTTAAAACACAATTCTTATGTGGATAAAAAGCCAGTAACATAGCACCCAAACTGACCTATTTACTGGAATTATTAATTAATTAAAAAAAAATTAGTTAATTAAAATTGAAAGACAATGAATATAACATTTTAAATTAATTACGCCGTAGGCGTTTTCCTCTTGGAAAGCCCCAACCTATTTTTATGCATCTACGGTCAGGAGTGCACAAGAGGCCAATGACTACCATTGAAGTCATCTGGCCCATTCATCCTTTCAACGGCTGTTGCCCCCAGCTGTCTCTGACGCGGACAACTGTCCAATGATTTAAACGTTATATTCGAAGTCAAATTCATTAATTCGCAGGGAGAGGCACGACAGAAAAGGCTTGAATGATGTTTGTGTTTGGAGACTCCTACGCTGACACCGGAAATAAAAATCCATACAATCAAAGCATAAACCAGCTATGGAGGAGACCATACGGTTTGGCCTGGTCTGGATATCCTGCAGGAAGAAACTCTCGCGGTCTGTGGTTCTCATGTCTGCGGCTGGCAATGATTACGAATTCCTTGCTAGCAGAAACGGCTCTATTGAGGTAATTTTCAGATCTGAGGTCTTTATTGTTGCTAATTTTGTGGCACTTCAGTCATTGATCACTCATTTAACAGATCTCATTAGTCCTTCTGTCACCGTCTCAAAAGTGGTTTGCGGTTCCCTTTTTTAGCAAAGCATTTGGTCTATGATTTGGTCTGGTTTGGCCCTCACAAAACCAGGTTTGGCTACTAATGTATTCTCATAAATTCCCAGGTTTTGCTGACAACGTATCCTCAGATATTCCCAGCTTGAACAAAAAGAAAGAAATCCAATTGATATCATGTGAACAAAACAGTTGTTGTGAGTTGTTTGATCTAATACCTCAAAGAAATGTGGTTTCATGCAAACCCACGATTGCAGGATATGCACAAAATGAAATTGTTGTGAAGGCTTTAGAAATGTTTGAGCAAATGCTATTGGCAGGTGTGAAGCGAGTCTTTGCAGACTTTATGTTTTCTTTCCTTCAATTTGACATCTTGTTTCGGCATTCCCATATGTATGTGAAGTAGTTTTTTTTATGATGCATCCTCCCCCACCGCGCGCGAGGTGCTTGGCCGCCGCCGCCTTTGAACAGAGAAAAGCCCTTTGCAGTTAATATTGAAGGTTTTGTCCCAATCTTGCTCTAAGATCTCCGTTAGGGATGAGTATAAGGTGTAAAATTATTTTCCTGCACTAAGCACATGATTGAAAATTTGATAAGTTCTACAGGCAAGATATTAACAAAGATACATGCTTGGTTTTACAGTGTATGCTTTTAGTGAATCTCTTTAATGATTAGCCCTTGTTGACACGACCTTCTTCTTTCCTACCTCTTTTCAGCCTGCAACAAAAGCATCAACAGACGTATTGTACAAAAAAAACAAAACACAAATTTTGGCAAGAGGATGTAATTTTCACAAACAAATATGATTCAAAATGAAAAATACAAAAGCCAGTTAAAAAATTTATATTTTTGTATGATCAATAAATGCTCCAAACTGTCTTAGAACATATTGAAACAAAAAAAAACACCAAGTTCAATAAATTCCATAACTGAGTGATTCACACGACAAATTTAAATACGAAACCTAAAGAATGTTGAGAAACATTTATGTTTTTAATAATAATATTGCCTTCACATGAGAAAATTCTTTGAAAAACAAAGACCATATTAAAAATTAAAAGGTGCCAATCTAGACAAGGCTACTACATATGGGAAGGCTTCATCCTGAACAGAGGAACTTTACAACCTTAGGACATAAATTTCAGACAACCAAGACTTCGTACACGTCCTATTTTATGTGCTTCGTTTTCACAATGGCTGTGGAGATTATAATGAGTACTCCCTGCAGTATGCTTTCTCTGCCAGATTTTCTTTTCCAATTGTAAAGCTAAGTGGAACTGAAAGTACCTAAAATAAATTTATCCTACATTGATGAAGAACATAAAAAGCCACACAAAATGTATAGATGAACTCAAAAGAATTGAGGTGGTTTTCTTTTTCTATTGGTTTATCCCACTCCAGAGAAGTCCGTGATTGATTATTTTCATTGTGAATGTTATATTAAAAGGCCATAAATAGGAAACCATTGACGCCTAGTTTGCAAGGTTTATTTGTAATGTATTTTATGTTGATGGTTTTCTTGGGGTTTCAATTAAGGTCCACGTAGAAACTCGTTTATAAGGCCACATTTAAAAGAGTATGGAAGATGTCAAAGTGAAGATAAAGCAGATGGATGGTTGAACGTGCATTTATAATATTCATTTGGAATGATGATTTTTTTTTAAATTTTTAAATTAGAAAATCAAACAAGCTACCAATCAAAATAACATACCTAAGAAATTAAGAAAATGCAACAATAATATTAATTAATACATTTTAATTATTATAGAGCATAGGTTATAAGCTTCTCACACAATTTTTGAGCATGAACTAATTGGTAAAAAGCAGAGTGAAAATTTATTAATGGTTTTTTCTTAACATTTAAATTGAGTAGGGAGGGTTTGTTATAAGATATAAAATTTTGTTGGTGCATACTTATTTAGCAACGTGTAAGAGGAGGAGCTGATTTCAGATATAAATGTCATAGTACTTTAAACATCCCTCGAAAATGAATAACAAGAATGCATATACAATTATTATAGTGATGAAGTTAGGTGTCATTTAAAATTATTTGGTTAGGCAATGTCTTCAATCTCTCTTTCAATACTTCAATATTTTTATTTTTTAATTTAAATAAATTGTTTGATATATTTATAAATATTTTTATGGAGTAGTAAAGAAATTTCATCAAGGTCATTAGGTCATTTTATGATATATAATATATTTAATACAGGGAATATACACATTAGTCTTGAGTAACGTGTATATAGTTTTTCTGTCATAATCATTGTTCCTTGGTATTCAATTTTATATAAGGTTGTATAGTTTCTGTGACAAATTTTAGATATCTATAAACACTCGACAACTTTTACTCCTAATAACCAATACAAAAACTAACATGCTTGTCTATTAATAGTATTGATAGCTAAATAGCTAAAAGCTGTTCTTATGAGAAAATGTAAATTTTTGTTTCCAATAATTAGTTGAGTATTTGAGAGAAAGATGAACTTATTTAGTGCTATGATCTCTTCTAATTTTGCAATTGTTTATATGAAGACATAAATGTGATTTATATCTAACTCAGTTGTTTCCATTTAAAACAAATCAAGTCACCTACTAATTGATTTATTTTAGCATAGAACAAATAAATTTTCCTTCTCTTTTCTAAAACAAAAGAGAATGAAGTAAAGGAAAATAAAATAAAATAAAAGGTAAGTTGATGCCTTCTTTGCAAAAATAAGTCATATTGCATTAAAAAATGTTTAAAAAAATTTAAAACAAATCATGTCACCTAATACAACAATCAAATAAAAAAAAGTCAAAAAAAAAGTAAAGAAAGAGGAGTTGGATGTCTAAAGTTTTTTTTTAAAGTAAAAATGAAAGTAACTAGACTTCAATTTTGACCATCCATTGTCATCGTTCTAATTGGTTCAATTTTTTCTAAGCGCATTTAAGGCCCACTTAAGGTGCGAAGTGATGAAGTTACAAATTGTGACAAATTATGCAGTTAATTATATTAATATAATTAAAAATTTATTTAAAAGATAAATATAAATACATTTTCATTTATATTTTGTTATAATATTTTTAAACAATCATATATAAAATAAATTTATACTTTTTAAAAAAATTATTAAATATTATAGATAGTTGAAATAATAATATTGCTTAACTTTATTGCTTTTTATTAAAAATATATTCAATTTTTAACCAAATAATACATTGAAATTAAATTGAGATAAATATTTTATTTATATACAATAATTTAGGTTTTTTCAAAGAAAAAAGTAAAATAATTTTGTTTCTGGAATTTGATAAAAGATGGATTTTAAAATTTCATAAAGACATTCATTCTTGAAGTAGATTTAATTGCTTTGAAAGGACATCTGTTATTATGGTCTTATGTCAACCAAACCCAAATTTGATGCTATGTTGTTTTTTCTTTCTGAAAAAAGAGACGGCAAATGGGCGGACAACGTAGGCAATGCAGTGTTTGACAAACGGTGTTGATGGCTGGGAATATATCAATGAACGCCTTCATAGCCTATAAGACTTGAGCCGGCTTTGCAACGTCCAATCTATGCAGACTTAAAGGTATAAGAAAGAGATCATGGAGAGATGGATGGATAGAGAGAGGGAGATGTGTCTAGATAGAGTGATAATGTGTGTGTGTGAGAGAGAGAGAGAGGGGAAGAAATAGGGTGTGTGTGTGTGTGTGTGTGTTTGAGGAGTGAGAGATAGGCGGGAGAGTGCAGATGGAGATTGAGAGGAAGAGGGACATGAAGAGGAGAGAGAGAGAGAGAGGGGAGAGTGCAAATGGAAGATGTTATATATAAAAAAAATAAAGAATGAGAGAGGGAGAAACATAAAGAAAAAGATGTAAGTAGAAAGTAATAGAGAGAGCTAGAAAGGGGGAGATATATAGGCATAGAGAGTGATAGAGAGATGACAAGATAGAGATACATATAGAGGGAGAGATGGGAGGAGAAATATAGAGATGTAGAGATTTAAATGTATAGGAAGGGGGTGATGAATAGAGATATAGATGAATATAAAGTGGGAGGATGGGGAAAAACAGAAAGAGAGTTAGACATAGATCAAGAAGTAAAGATAGAAATAGATCTAGGGAGATACAGAGGGAGTCATAAAGAGGGAGAGATAGAGAGGAAGAGTTATGAAGATATATAGATGGTGAGGGATATTGATACAAAGATAAGGATATCTAGAGAGGATGAGAAGGAGTGACAAACAAAGAGACAAATACTTAAATGACATTTCCATAACTATACGACGTTCCCATTGCACACTAAGATGTGATTGCTAGTTAATAATTATACTAAATGGGCCAGGTTTGGGTGCTGAATAGACAAAAAAAAAAAAAAAAAAAAAAAAAGCCGATGTATCTTGTGGACATTGGTAAAGATGCCTTGAAAAAGACACCACCACGCGTAGCGACAATACAGATCGTCTTTTGACTGAAAAGTAAACTTAGAAATACGTGCCTGCCAAATTGGCCGCCCTTGGGACCAGAGAAAACTAATCTTTCTCAATTATTCATGAATGATGACCGACTGTTAGATGGTCTAAAATTACCATCAAAATCTTTGACTTTTGAACAATTAATAGCATAAAAAAATTATCATTAGCTGTTCGATTGCCGAACAATTTAATGTTTATAGTGTGAGCTTTATGCTAATATCTGGTGAGAAGATCAGGTCGATTGGGAAAGATGAGTTCCAGTAAATGCAAAGCTAAGATGCCTCATGCCCTTCTCATTCCTCTTCCCTTGCAGGGTCACATTAATCCCATGATGCATCTCACTTGGAAGCTCATCTCTGATGGATTCCTCATCACCTTCCTCAACACCCACGTCAATCATCAGAGAATTATCAAAGCCAACAAAGACAAAGAGAAGCATCATAACAGTGAAAGGATAAGAATGGGTTCTGTACCAGGAGGGGTGCCGACCGAGGTGGTCCGCGGGGACAACCAAAACCATGGCGCTTCAATCTTTTTTGAGGATGTTAAAAAGACGCTTGGGCCTTCTGTAATTGACAAAGTTATTTGGAATTTAAACGACAAAGAAGAAGACCAAAAAATCAGTTGCATGATAGCAGATGTGTGGACGTGCTTTGGCCTGCACACAGTGGCCGAACTCCATCATATCTCTCTTGCTGCTTTGCATACGTCTCTTGTTTCCACCTTCACCATCCGCTACTTCTCTTCCAACCTCGTCTCCCTTGGGATTCTTCCTTCCGATGGTAAGATAATTTTTATGGTTTCTTTTATATGATTTGATAACACAGGTTTCAGTTTCGTCTAAGACTATCTGTAACTGTTGTTGTGTAAGGTATTCCAAAGGAGGACAAAATACAACAATATCTGCCGAATATGCCGCCGCTGTGATCTGATCATCTGCCATGGTTGTACGGGGGCGAATACATGTTTCGTCAAGGGATTCAAATGGGAAAAGAATCTGCTAAGATCGAATGGATCCTGTTCAACACTTTCTATGAGCTAGAACCTGGTGTAGCCGATGATTTGTCCAAGGAAGTGGGTGTTTATCCCATTGGTCCCTTGATTTCTCCCGAGTTTCTGCAGGACGATAGAAAAATATCGACCATGGAGACAACAAGCTTCTGGGAAGATGACATGGAATCTTTGGAGTGGTTAGAAAAATAGAGTAAGCAATCAGTGATCTATGTGGCTTTTGGAAGCGTGGCTATTTGGGATAACCGACAAATGGAAGAGATTGCTCTGGGGTTGGAGGCAACCCAGAGACCATTTCTGTGGGTTGTGCGCTCCGATGGAATGAATGGGATGAGTACCGTTCTGCCTGCGGGGTTCGTGGAAAGGGTTAAAGACAGGGGTTTTATAGTATCTTGGGCACCACAGTTAAGGGTGTTGTCGCATCCTTCGATAGCTTGTTTTTTGAGTCACTGTGGATGGAACTCTGTGCAGGAGAGCATCGCCATGGGAGTTTCGATGCTCTGCTGGCCTTATTTTGCCGATCAGTTTATGAACAACACATATGTTGTGGGTGTGTGGAAGGTGGGGGTGCATGTGGAAGCCAACAATGATGGGGTAATAGAGAAAGAGGAGATTAGGAAAGTAATAGAGAGATTAGTGGCTATGGAAGAAGGCAAGGCAATCAGAGAAGGAATGAAGAAATGGAGTAGTGTGGCGAAGAATGCGGTGAAAGAAGTGGGGTCGTCTTCCACAAACTATAAGCTATTTGTGGATTCCATGAGGAAGTGAGTCCAATCATTTTGAACTCTCAAGATAAGAAGATTCCATTATTGGTTGTTTTTTTATTGTTATATTTTATTTAATCCATTAAGCTTTATGTAAATTATATTTGGTTAAGGAAGACAAAATGATTGGTTTATAACGGTAGAGTAAACTAAATGTAATTTTTGATTTATAAATGAATATTAACTTTCATTTTAAAATAATATAATTTTCTTATTATTATAAGAATTTTATTATTGGTCTTGTATTCAATTTTGATGTTAATTTTTTTATATTATAAATATACTAGCACTTGCACCAAAAAGAGATGCAAGGATTATACTATTAGACAATTATATTTAATTAATATTATCAGATTTCCACAATCCATATAAATCAATTGTTTGCTTCTTGATTGATTGTGTAAGAGTTTTTAGCATCAACATTTCGGATCACACTCCATGATCCATCATTAGGATGAAAGAGAGTGCAAGAAATGTAAAAATATAAGATAAATCCATAAGCAAACAATTGAATTATATTTAAATTTGTATGTAAAGAAGACATTTCTTTATTGTCTATATAATTTTTTGAAAATATTTTTTTATAACACTAGTTTACTTTTCAATTATATAGGGCCCCAATTTTATTAATCTTCACATTTGTTTTTGATAAAAACTAGCAACAAGAGGGTGTTTGCCTGTGGTACAATCAAATAGCACACAAGATACACATTAACATCATATTAATCATATCTAGAGCACAAAGTAGAGCATAGCAGAACATAACAGTATGTCTAACCGTATCAAAAACCAGCTTAAGAAATTCAGAGCACCGCCACTGTTTATCAACAAACCCAAAATTACCAAAGTTTAAAATATAGTACTTAGCAAAAAAGTTAAAGTCCATAACGTGCCATGCCGGGCTGTAAATAAGCATAACAGTCTTAGTCCTTAGGCTATAGTAGAAAAAGTAAAAACAACCCCTAGGACTAACATAGTTATCCATAGAGAAACACATAAAAAGAATTAGTTGCCTTTCCACAACCACTTCAACAACAAATGTTCGCCCATTCCGCTTGAAAGAACTTGAAAAGCTCCCAAGGATCATCTTCCTCAGCAACGTGACGTCCAGACTCCTTCTCATGGAGAAAACACCGGGTGGTAGCGGAGGCATGCATGAGTTTAAGAGAAAATTTTCTAACATCTCTAAGACGGTTTCTCAAACCCTCCATTTCCTCGTTCAGCTGAAAAACCATTTTTTCCAGATCAACAATTTGATGTTTAAACTTACCCACAACGCCACCAGAGCCATCATTGTTTTTCTTGATCTCTTCCACGTTGTCATTGCACAAGTTAAGTTTACTTTCAGTGCCTTTTTGCTGCCAAACTCCATTGAGGCCTCCTCTCTTTATAACATATTATATATAGCCTTTTTCCTCCTCTCTTTAGCAAATCTATTAGAGTGGCGAGTGTGACACAACTGGGTGTCAACATCTCCCTCAGAAACAATATTAAGGACAATGTTTTAGGATTTTTTACTAGGGCAGAGGTTAGGGGCCTCCGGGGTCCTATCTCTTTTGTTATCCCCCGGACAATCTGAGGTGGGGTAAGCTTCAAAAGAGTGGGGGCTCAAGGAAGGGTTTTATTGCAGTGTTTTCCCTTCAACCCAGTGGGAGGGGGAAGGAGACCATGATTCTGAGACCTAAAAGACAAGGGGTTAGGCTTCTTCTGGGTGTTAGTAAGCACATAAATGGTTGGTGGTGGGCAAAGGGCACAGTGGAAGTTGTAGAGCTGAAACATTAACCAGGTAAGTGCAAGAAGTTGGGTGCCAATTCTGTGGAAGTCTTGTGGACTTGAGAAATGCCACTAGAAATGGGCACCCGTCTTAGGCTCGGACACCCGATCCAAAATTCAAAAAATGGGCACCCATTTTTTTCAAAAACGGGTTCCCATTTTTTTTTTTAAAGAAACGTATTATTCTATGGCAGTTTATTATATTTAAGAAATGGGTACATGTTTTTAAACGTGTGCCCATTTTTTAAATTTAAAATTTGCCAAACCACCCTTTGCATTGGATTTCAGTTCAGGACAGGCTTGGTGGGACCAAGCCTATGCTTGGACCTGCAAAATAATGGCTAAGGCATTTGAATACCAGAATTCTATCTTGCCGTAATTTTTTGAGGGTCTTCATAATCGAATTTTTTGATGAAATGAAAACCCATTAGAGAACTTACTGTCTAGATTTATAAAATATAAATTTTATAGTGATATGATCAATTTCACTATTTTTACAATATGTATTAATCAAAAGTGGTACCAAAACTTAAAATAGTATGGTTCACTAAAACTTTAATAACTTTTTTTTTTTTACATTTTTTAAAAATAATTTATATGAAATCAATCTACATAGAATTTCCTTGAAGATTTAAATTTTTTTTTTTTTTGAAAAAATGTGAATTTTTCATCAAATTATGGTGGTCGTACACCAGAGGTTTCAAATATATATTTTGTAGTCAATTAAAAATTAATTTTTAAAAAAATAGTCATAAAAAAAAAAGCAAAAATATTCTCATCAATCTTTGGTGTCTTAGGTATCTTTCCCTAGAAGGATTCACAAAAATTTATTTACTTAGGTCAAAATATAGTGGCCGTACACGTGTGTGGTATGGTCCTGAAAGAGGCATTTTGAAAAAGTACTTTTAAAACATGCCTACTAAAAAAACTTTCCACCATGTGGGCATTTAAATAAATTTCATATTTGAAAATTAGACTCCGAGCACTACATTTTTAATTAGTGAAGCTTTTTTAGATTCAATCTCGAAGTGCCTCAAATTTTGACATAAATTGACAGCAAATTTGAAAAATAGGGAAAACACTTCCACTTTTTGCCCAAAAAGTGGACTCAACTTCTTGCTGGCACCCAACCCCTAGTGCAGGATGATTGGATTTTTACCCAGGGTCTTAGCATCCACCACATCACCGACATTACTTTCCATAGAGTGCAGTAAAAGAACTTAATAGAAATTATCCTTGTGCCTACGATGATTCAGGAAAGGAAGATGATAGTAGTAAAAACCACCATACCGGCCCTCCATTGTGAAATACTTGATGATGATCTTATACATCTTAGGCCAGAATTATGGGAGGTCTTCCACACTGTAGTCTTTTGGTTTGTGAACAGGTTTCTCCTCAGGACAACGAAAGAACTGGACCAATCCCTCCTGGTCAGGGGTTTTGCTAGTCTTCTTCCATTTACAACCAGTGGTGGGGAGTCCACTGACTTTTCCAATGACATCTTCATTGATTTCAAATAAAATGCCATTCACCGTGACTCTCCTTTCACTCTAATTCACCACAAATTAGCCTGATATTGTCTCATCAAAACCAGTCATATTCTCTATGAAGGAGAGAATTCTACCTTCCTTGCAGAAATACATCACCATAGGGCCATTAGTGAATTCCAACTCAATTTTGTCAGGCTCAATTCTATGCCTGTCGCCACCCATATTCAGACTAGTGCTAAAACCAGGAGCTATCTGGAGCAGGTAGGGCACACTTGGGTATGTGCAAGATCATGGGGGGCCAAAAAGTGGCGATGTGAAAAAATCCACTTTTCACTCGTCCAAAAGCACATGAAAATGTTTGTTGACTTTTTAGTAGGCCTGGGTGTCAGTACACTTGGGCAAACCTGAAACCAAAGCACAAGCCTAATCAGGTACATGATATTTTTTGGTACCTAAAAATATCGGGTACCTAAATTTTTTGGGTACTTGAAAATATCAGGTACCCAAAACCTATGGCATAAATCAAAACCCACGAACTGATTTCCTCATTTCTCTCATCATTTTGGGTTTGGAAAACAGCTAGAAATATCCTATACATGATTTTTTCGGGTACCTAATTGCTCCAACAACAAATTTGACTCCATAGTTTATCCGGTAAGTAAATTCTTGCTATATCTGGATTAATTTTTTTCATTTTCATGTTAAATGTAGTTTTTTTGGTTAAAATGGGGTTTTGTATTGATTTTTTTAATAATATATGAAATCAATTTGAAATTTATATTTGTATATTATTTAATCAGGCATGGTTGACAATAATGAATATAATAACCCTCCCCCGCCAAATAATGATCCCCAAAACAATCCAGAACCGCTTCAAAACCCTCAATCTTTAGAGGATTTGATACAAGAGAATTTAAACACTATACAAGGCTTCAAAAACACGTATAAGAATATACCTACGTTAGCTCCTATGCTTGCCACCCTAAATACCATTGTTAAAAACATTGACACCCTTACGCAGCAACATAATGCTGCTCTTCATTGGCATGATGATATGCACACCCAATTTTATGACGGGCTTGTCCATGATGGGTTTGCTACCCTTAATATAACTAAGGAAGATATAGCTTCCCTTTTTTTTAATCTTAAAACTGGATTAAAAGTTGACACCAAAAAGCCAAAATTATCAATAAAATGGTGCACAAACGAAGCAATGCGCACACACTTTTGGGATCGTTGGTGGATGGTTTTTAATAAACCACCCCATAAAAATTTGGAGCTCCATTTCTATTTCATAAAAAAATTGTATGTTGATTTTGTGCTTGGTCACAATGTTAATTATTGGAGCATGAGGCCCAACATGGGCGTAGGTGGAGGAGCTCCTCAGACTAGGCCATTTGCCCAGCGCAAAAAGGCCACTACCTTTGTCCCCCCCACTGATG
>MU225979.1:75799-100739 GCA_018584345.1 Thuja plicata
TGGTCAGACATGCACCTACTTCTTATTTTTTTCCTGAAATTTTTGTAATACTGCATTGAAATCTATACTTTTCACCAATTATATTAATCTTTTTTCAGAAAAGGCCTAGTAGTTTAGAAACTACATTTAATTTCCTATAGATTCTATTGTTACAACTTTTTGGTATTAGGTTGATAGCTAGTTCAAATTTTCATGTCAAATTGACTAACCCTGATTTGCTGATTTTTCATTGCCACTTAAGGGCATAGTTTGGCCCCTCATGATCTTGCACATAACCACCCAGAGAAAACAACCCAATATCTCTAAAACAAATCCATTTTAGAGCATAATGATCCCAGTTCTTGGCTAAGAAAATGTAGAAGCTTAGTAAAGAAGTAATCCACATATAATTGCTATAATAATTTAGGGAATAATTGCAATGCATGCCAAGTTGCACATCGAGGACACATAGGTGTATCAGCATGTCAGAGGCTTATGAGTTGTAATGTTTATAATGAAAATCCACACCAAATCTAAGGAAAACCATCACATTGAGAAAATATCGTAAACTTAACTTTATGATATGACAACAATTTATATTTTTAAATGAACCCTTTGATCTTAGGTATCACCACATACTCCTCGTGAAGACCCCACTTTCCTTTATATTGGGAATGCTGCACAGTAAATAATTCTAGCTCATCCTTCTTGTGAGCACAAGATCCCCAGCACTGGCTAGTTGGCGGGGATCAGAGTCGTCAAAGTCAAAATTCAAAATTTTGTTGGTGAAAAGGAGGATGTGGTGGGCCCAATCGTGCCAAGCCGAGGCCAGCCATAGCATTGGAATTTAACCATCATTGTGAGTCTCATTGGAATCACTCTCTTCCTACCTAATCAGGTCTTGAGTAGACTTAAGGAGCTGATTGACAACCCTCCAACATCATAAGCTGCCCGATAGGAGACCAAAAACAACCATGAAATTCACCACAAAATTTCCTTCCCTATAGATGTGGCTTATCTTGACCCCCTCAAGGCTTCCCAAGAGAACAAGGATGTCACTTAAAATAGTTTCTAATTTCTAATCAGCCTTGGAAATACCTTTGACAACCTCAATAATGGTTTTGGAATCCCCCTCAATCTCAAGATTTATGCTTCTAATTGCTATGACAATTTTCAGACCCCCACAGAAGGGCCATACCTTCAGCCTAGTTAACTGTTTCATTTACAAGAGGACCAATAAAATAAATTATTAAGTGCCCTTTATAATAATGAATAATTCCCCCACCTTCTTGACCCCACATCTCATAGCCCCATCAACATTGATCTTGTGCCAATGAGGTTTGTGGGGGAGCCATTTGGTTGCCTTCTTGTTGAGTTTCTTGGTGTTGTCAAATCTATCAAAACCTTTGTCAATGCTCTGGTTTTTCGCTAAGTGGAGATCAACATCACTAGGGGGTGGTTTGGGCACTTCCATCGAGCAAGTGAAAGGTTCTCCAGTAGAAGCTTAGAGCCAAGTCGGAAGACCTCAACACGGGATAACTCAATGTCTCTGAAAATTCTATTGTTGGGCTCCTTGTTGATAATCCAATAGTAATGGAGGGGATTTTTTCCAAAGGATATGGAGCAATAGGTGTTGGGAGGGGGATCACCAGCTAGTGGAAAATCGTTGGATGACCAACTGCCAGACTATCGAGGAGAACTCACAATGCAGGAATAGATGGTTGATGCTTTCCTCTTCCTTTTTGAAGAGGCTACACCTGTTGGCAATGCTAATTCCCTTTTTGGCCAAGTTATCCAAAGTTAGAATTTTTCCCTGAAGCATAGTCCACCAAAATGACTTCATTTTGGGAATTACCTAGGAGCTCCACACTTTTTTCCAGCAGGTTGGGTTAGCAACCTCCTTGATTAGCGAGGTGTAATTTGATTTGACTGAGAACTCAACATTGTGAGTGTGGGACCAAAGGATTCTATCAGAGAGGTCAAACAAGGGAATTTGAGAACTTTGCATCAGATTCATGAGATCAGTGGTTAGGAGAGTGAGATCAACCATATCAACTAATAGGGGTAGGAGGTCCATCCACTACCCATTGCTAATATAATTACCCACCAAGGTTCACACCTAAAGTTTCAGGATATTCCTGAGCTTGGAGAACCTAATGCAGCCCAGGACAAGGTCGCCCAACCAAACATCCTTCGAGAACCAGATGTCCCTTCCATTTCCAACCTACCAAGTGAACCCCTTCTCTAGAATGCTCCTGCATTTTAGAATGTTATTCCATATCTTGGAACCCTGAGGGTGGCCATGCTCAGTGTAGAGTTTGCAAAAGCGGCCCTTGTCGAGATACTTGGCTTCCATAATTTTGCACTAGTCATCAAAACCTTTGACCATAGTCTAGGCCACCTTAGTTAGCAGAGCTCTATTTAGGTTATTTATTTTTCATAACCCTAGGACACTAAGAGACTTGGGTAAGAAGACCTTGTCCCAACAGACCAAGGGGAGTCTCTTTTTTCCTCACAACCAAACCAGAGGAAGGTGCACTTTATTTTATCAAGTTTTTCAGCCATGGCTCCCAAAATTTTAAAGATTGAGAAAAAATACATCGGGATTCCTTGCAGAGAAGTGGAGAACAATTTAATCTTCCCAACACTATTGAGGATTTTTCCTTTCCATCCAGCAAGATTCCTTTGGGTACACTCGAGGGTAGAGTTCCAGAAGTCATTTTTAACATCTTTAATCATTAGAGGGAGACCGAGATAGGTTTTTGAGAGCGTGGCTGACTGGAATCCCAGAATGTCCATAATTTTCCCATGTATAAACTGATCATTACTGAAGAAAAAATCCTACTTTTATGATAATTAATGTGTTGACGAGAGGCAGAGGCATATTCATAAAGAAGGGTTTTCCACACCCTGGCCTCAATAACTGAAAAGATACCAAATAAAAAGGTGTCATCGATAAACTACTGTAGAACCGACAGGGTGAGGGTGGTGGTAGGCTTAATTCCCTGAATTCTACCATTCTCGACCAGCAGCATCATATTGTGCCCAAGAACCTCAGCCAACAAGATGAAGAGGTAGGGGGAAAGAGGATTCCCATGTCCCAGTCCTTTGGTCGAGGGAAACTTGTCCCAAGGTTTTCCATTTATGAGAACCAAGAATATGACAGTCTCAACACATTCCTTAATAATATTGATGAGAGACTAATTAAACCCAAAAGAAGAGACCACCTTGTATAGGAAGAGCTAGTTGAATTTGTTGTAGGATTTTGAGATATCAAGCTTGAGGGCCATCCCCGCAACTTTTCTGCGGTCAATGGAGTGAATAATTTCATGAGTTGTGATAGTAGCATCCATAATTTGTCATCCTGAACAAACCCCTTGTAGTTAGGGTTGATAATCTTATCAAGAAGGGGTTTGATTTTATTAACAATGATCTTATAGAGGATTTTGTAGAAGGTTTTGTATAGACTTATGGGTCTGAAGTCCTCCATAGCAGTAGGGTCCTCAATTTTCGGAACTAAGACAATGTATATATCATTGATTTTTCTTAATAGCTTTCCCATTATCATGATATCTCTAGCTGGCCGATTCATGTCAGGGCCCAAAATATCACAAAATTCTTGAAAAGACGCTGGAGGGAACCCATCTGGGTCGGGGGCTTTGTAGGTACCTATTGAAAAAATAGCCCTTTTGACCTCAGAGTCAGAGATGCAGGAGAGGAGGAGGTCATTTTTAGTGTTAGTCATAGTCCTTGGGAGGGGGAGACAATTTTTTCTTGCAGGTCCTTCACATTCTCAGAGTTTGTATCAGAAAAGAGGTGACTGAAATACTCAGTAGCCATAGTTCCTAAAAGAGTGGCATGAGAGGCCTTTGGCCTCGCATTTTCCCTGAGGGTACATATAGAATTCATTTTCTTATGCTTGCAGACAAATCTGTGGAATAAAGTAGTATTGAAATCTCCCTCCTCAAGCCACTCGACAAGTGATCTGTGCTTCCAAAAGACTTCCTCATTGGCCATGACTTCCTTCCAATTCTTTTGAGTAGATTCCTGATCATTGTGAAGGTCTAGGGAGAGGTCACCAGAAGCCATCTGTTGTTGGAGGACCTCAAGCTTCCTGAAAAGATCCTTCTTGGTTTTGAAGATATCCTAAAAGCTTGTTTTTCTCTAGCCTTTGACAACCCCCCTAAAATCCAATTTTTGTAACTCATAACATAGCAGATGTAATGACCTAAAATTGGTCATCAAAACCCTAGACCCCCAATCTCAATCTCTCATCAAGAAAACCCTAATCTTGATCATCCTAAGTTCTAACCTGAAAGGAAATTCAATATCTTCAACTTGATCTGACCTAAACCCTAGGTCCTAATCTATCATCACACTTGATTAATTAATTAATTCCTAAAATCACAAAACATTGGAAAATAAACATTATGTTATTTTTTATTACTGTCATAATATGTTGATTAAATAAATTGCTAATTGTCAATTAAATGCAAAAAGGAATTAAAATTAATAAATTTGAGTTAAAATGTATTTAAAAGTGCATTTTTTGTCATCATTTCAATTTACCAAACATCAAAATAGAAACAAATTTGTCTTGTTTAGTTAACTAATTCTTTTTTTGTTTCTCATTTTGGAAATAATCTAGTTAACTGAAAATGGATTTTGGAAGTTCCCTAAATGACTGATCAGTCAGTTCAGTCAACTAACTCTCTCAACCAATGATCTCTTGTGCACGTGGATTGTGCTTCTTTGAATTGAATCCCGTCCATTATTCAAATTTCAATCTTGATCATCGTTTCAAGAGAAGTTTTCTATAAAAGTAACCTTCATTTTCCTCACAAAGGATTAGGAGAATTGAGTAGAGTTATTATACTATTTTTGTTTATCATTTGCATCTTAAGCATTTAGTATTTGCATATTTACTTGTTTTCAAGCAATTTCAATTCATAATCTATGAATCTTTCATTTTGGGCTCTTACAATGAATTAATTTAGTCAATTTGGTAAAGTTACTTGTATTTGCATCAATAGATCAATCTTAGTTACAAATCCTTCATTTAGATAGCGTCAAGTCACTGGGTTTGCGATGATCTGAGAGCAAACTCATACTCCTGCCTACTAGAAAGCAATAGATCAATTTAGATTAGTCTTCATTTCTTGTAGTCAAATAATTTTTAGATTAATCACGTAATGATATTTTGAAGTGGTGTTTGTAGTTATCTTAGTCCACATTTCACATGCACATTTATGGCACTCACCATGGGAAGAAAATCTAATTTCTAAACTCACAAATTTGACATTTCTCAAGTTTTAGATTTCTATTTCGTAAACTCTTCTATCCAGACTGAGTACGAGTTTTCTTAGTGTCTAATACGAGTAAGGATGGATACTCATATTGAATAATGTGTATTCTCATACGGGAACTAAGGGATACTCGTACAAATTTCTGCTATTCTGGTCTTTAACAATGAGTATTTTATCTAATTTTTCTGACATCCAACATTGTTATTTTCTAGTTTTTCATAGCCTAATAGTTGTCTATAGGACATTGGACAAAGACTTCCATTTTGAAACATTTGCAAGACGATTGACTAAGATTCACACATCAAACTACTGATGAGGTTTTGCAGGTTGCCTAATCACGGATCAACATAACATTGTGTTTTCTTTTTTATTAAATTAGGAACCTCTCATGCTAGACTTCTTAAAAAGAATAATTTTCTGATGTGTTTGAAATGGAAAGGATGCTACGAGATCATGCTCTCTTCTTTCTAGGGATGATAAGAAATCCAAAGGCATAGTTTTCATTTTTTTTGTATGCTTACCTTGTAGAGCGCATATCACAGTGGGAAAAAGTAATCACCTTGTGAGAACGACCCAAGTGAGGATGGGCTAACGCCAAGCCACTCCAACTCATTATAATAAAACACTTCCTTGAGACTAAAGTCTCAGAAGAAGGATACCGTTTGAGATTATACTTGGCTCTTGCCTAACACATAGTAGAGCCTACAGGTTACAATCATGTTTTGTGACTGATAATGCTAAGGTGCTTTATGGGGCTATACGCCTCAATCGTTATTGCATAGACACAAAGGATGTATTCAAACGAAGACCCTTACTAAGAACTCTAGAATAGAAAATACCAGAATCACCTCCAAAAGTGGAATAATCTAAGTGCAAGGGAGATAGTAACTCCCCCAATACACTCACCATATCATGCCCCCATTAGCGTTTGAAGTCGGATAATATGGCATCATTATACCCATTGCGTGGTTGATGGTGGTTGTATTCTGATTAGCTCTTGGGTGTGTGCCTAAGTATGTGAGGGAGGATTTTTTCACTTAGTCAATCTCCTTAGGATCTAGCATTTTCTTTTTGTACACTTGATTTTTTGTCTTCACAACATTTTCAATGTGTTTGAAAACTTGAACAGTGAATCAAAAAATGACAAATTGCAAAACAGAGAGTACAAAATTGAATTCTTGTACAACCCTGCATCCTAACTTGTACGAGTAAGGATCCTACTCTTGTTTACTTGTATCACCTGGTGAGAATGCTCATATCACACAGTGAGAATACTCGTATGAGAATGTGCATTTCCTACAATTTTTGACCTGTTTTGATTTGTCATATGCATCCCAGTACGATAAACCTATTTACTCATATCACCTATAGGGAATGATCGTATGAGTCTATACTTACTCATACTGGTTTTTGAGAAATTTACCCAAATTCAACATTTGACCTGATTTTTACCATGTTCTTGATCTCTGGTTAGAATTCTGTACTATCTCCTGAAACTTTGATTCTGAACAACGAGCTTGTCCTAGTTTTTTCCTTGATTGTAATCCATTGTTAGTTTGAATTTTTCTATCATGAATCTCAAAGTTGTTGTGCTAGTCCATTGATCAATTCATCACTATCAATTTGATCATCTTTTATCTGCAGTGTCATTATTTTGAGTTGTGAGTGGGGGTTCATTAACCTTGACTCAAGATCAGAGTCTTTGCTTCTCCTTCTTAGTTGGATGTTATCATTTGTCACCATCTTTCATATTGGACTTAGTCAGGACGTCGGTAGTATTCCAGCATTTGTTAGGAAAATCAATTGATTCATGCCTATACAAACTAGAAGCCTTTTTAATCAATTTCAAGATGAAGAAAGATTGTATTTTCCATTTGAAGAAAAATTTCCATTTGAGGAAAACCTTCTTTTCATAGAGGAACCAAAAGTTCCAAAAAGACTAGTCTCTCCTCAAAATAGATCACCTGACCCAAGGATGTTGGCATAAAGACAAGGAAGAGATTGGTCTAGACACAGATATCCTAGTGCTAGTATCCGGGCTACCAATAGCCAACACTTCTTGAGTGATTCTGAACCTAACAAGACTGAGATTACCAAATGTCTACATGACAGATAATTCCTCAAGGTAATGAAGACTATCATGAATCAAGACAAGGAACAATACTTTCTCACACTTTCCCAGCAAGGAGCTCAACTTCCTCCTCACTATAGGGGTGAAGATGTCATCGCCAGGGAGGAATAAACTCTTTTGACAATCATGACCAAACAACTACAAGCCTTGTAAAATGAGATGCAAGAGATGGAAAAGGAAAGAGTGAAAGAAACCACAAAATACTCTATGGAATCCATTTGTCCATTTCCTTTTGACAAGAACTTGTATTTAACTTCCTTCCCATGTGGAGTAGAAATTCCTAAGTTTGAAAAGTATGGAGGTCAATCTAATCTGCAAGATCATGTCCAAGAATTTTGTTCTCTCTGCACAAAATTTATGCATGAACAGACATATCTCATGCGTCTCTTTCCCCAAAGTCTAGTTGGCCAAGCTATGGAGTGGTTTAAAAAGTTACCCACTGGAATCAAAACTTTTGATGAGTTGATAAAAATGTTTGTAAAATAGTACTCATACAACATACATCATCCCGTAACAATGATCAGCTTGTGCAACACTTGACAACAAATAGGAGGGCCTTTCTGAACTTTTCTTTAGCGATGGAGAAGAGTCTTTTCTAAATATTTATGACTCATACCTGAGTCTAAAAAAAGGATAAATTTACCAATGCATTACTGCCCGAATACAACTACCCTATTTAGATGCAAGATCTTCCCACTTTCAATAACATCATGATAAGTGCACTAAAGATAGAGAATGTGCTTGTCAAAGAGGGTGAGATTACCCTTTACAAGGAAAAAAGTACACTTTTATTTCCAAGGATAAAAAAAAATATTGGAACAAAAATAAGCATGTGGTAAATGATGGAGTGGTTGATCATGTTGCTCCTCAACCAAAACCAGCAATCTTCAATCTGACAAGTGGCGTAGTGGCCCTCAAAGCTGCTAAAAACACCATGAAATCTCCTTCTAAAGGATTTAGTAATCTCATGAAGGAGAAACCTTGGGCCATGTGTTTAAATGAAACTTTTCTCCTTTGGGTGAATCTTATGAATCGACGTTTAAGACTTTGTTGGCTAACAAACTAATAATGTTTCCAGATAAATCTAGACTATATGAACCAAAGGTAAAACCAAAATGGTGGAGTGATAATGATTACTATGAGTTTCACTGAAACAAGGGACACACAACTGAAAACCGCATGAGACTCAAACATGAGATCCAAGATCTCATCGATAAAAAAACAATTGTAGTTGGCAACCACACCATGATTGTCGATCATAAAGCATTCAAGAATCCCTTACCTTAGTAGGAGAAAGGGGAAATCTCTAAGCAAGGTGTTAGGATCAACCACACATATAAAACCAATGATAACAATGTCATTCACATGCTTGAGCCAGTCTCTTCTAAGTACTGCAATGTTATCATTGTCAAGAAGAGTGAGAAAGAGTCTCAATCAGCTAACGTTGTGACCCGCACACAAGAAAAGGTCACCTTGAGAGGAGTTGGACTTTCCAACCCCTCTACATATACCAACCAACCATCGATATCCAAACCTTCTACATCGACTAGAAAACAACTTGTTTTGATTATGTTGAAGGTGTCAAACTCCAAACAACTCACTTACTCCCATGTTGTTGACTACAACATTATCAAGCAACTGCATAGAAAAAATGCTCAGATCTCTATCATCTGAGTTTCTCAAGATCTCTCTAGCTCACAGAGAGGTCCTAGATAAATCCTTGTCTACTACCAACATCCCTAAGGACTTGGATTTGGATTGGTTTCAATCCGTTGTGGGTCACTTCACCTCACCTCACTACCTATCTTTTTCAAAAGAAGATGATAATTCTTTGAGTAACCCACACAATCTCCCCCTACACATCGAAGTCATGATCCGCAAGCATCGTGTTGAAAACAAGTATTGAAAGATGGAGGTGTAGGGTTGAATATTTGTACCTACAAGCTAATCAAACAACTGGGATTCTTAGAAAATGCCATTGATCCTAAAAAGACAATCACAATCAAGGAATATGATGAACAAGAGAGATCTTCCAAAGGTCTCATGACTCTACCTATCAAAGTGGGACCTTTCAAAAGAGAGTTCACATTTTAGGTGTTGGATCTTCTATTTTCTTACAACATCTTGTTGGGAAGGCCCTGGATCCATGAGATTCAAGCTATCCCATCAAATTATAATAAGTACATTAAGTTCCCTTTCAATGGTGTCAAATTCATCAATCTTGCACATGCTATCTATGTTTGCAATGCACTAAGATAGTCAACTAACACTCTCATTCCACACAATAAATAAGCTTCAACTTCAAAGTCAACCAACGAGTTGATGAAAGAGATGGAGAAGAAGCTAAAAATCAAAGACATTGGCATGGGTGGGTACACAGTGGAACCTATCATTTTAGTGACATCACTCCCTACATCACCAAGGTATTATAGAAGGCCTTTAGAAGAAATGAGACCATTAACAACATCACCAAGGGTAATCTTTGATGGTAACTTTATCTAGGCAATTGTTCCATGGAGGATGAAAAGGAAGAACAAGTCATCTTGGACTGACTGTATAAAGAACCTAAGGATAATGATGTGAAACATTGTGAGATATCCCCAAAAAAGTATGGCATAGGATATGAGCTAGTTTGACGCATGGGTTATCCATGAAAAGGTCCCATAGGATGTAATCAAAATGGACTCCTCAAACCCATTTCTCTCAAATAGAGAATTTATAGGGATACAAATGTCATGGGCTTCCTATTAGCTGAGGAAAAACAAAATAGAGACATGCCCAACTTCAAGTGCGATAACTCTGATAAGGAGGACGAATATCCTTATCACATTCCCCCATGTATCTAGTATCTTCTCAATGTAGAAGAAGAACAACATCCTCAAGTTAATGCTATTGAAGATAAAGTCCCAGAGGAACAACCAGTGATTCATGATCATGCAGAAGCTTCGACCTCCCAAAATAGTTTGGATGAAGAAAAAAAGGACATAACCATTGCAAAAATCCTTGGAAGAACTCACCCTAACTGGGGGCAAAGAGTGCACTTCACTCACATCCTAGACATGATATACCACATTGAAACGAACTCTCACGAGTGTGAGTCTGATAGTTTCTCTAAAGAAACTGAGGATAAGGAGGTTGACACAGTACAACAATATGTGACCCAACTTGAGGTAGGCGAAGGCTCAAGGACTAGGTCTAGGGAATTAGATTCTCAAATCCATGACATAGGCTTTTATGATGTTGTTAGGGCTCTTACAAAATTTAATGCATCTATACAAGGTACCGATCTAGGTCTCTACTTAACAGTCCAGGTCTATGAAGAACATACCATGAATACCCTTGAACCTATTGAACCCTTGCCACTAATGCATCCCAAACTCATTTACTAGAGCTTACAAGAACAACCCATGGATATGCAGAAGCTTCGACCTCCCAAAATAGTTTGGATGAAGAAAAAAAGGACATAACCATTGCAAAAATCCTTGGAAGAACTCACCCTAATTGGGGGAAAAGAGTGCACTTCACTCACATCCTAGACATGATATACCACATTGAAACGAACTCTCATGAGTGTGAGTTTGATAGTTTCTCTAAAGAAACTGAGGATAAGGAGGTTGACACAGTACAACAATATGTGACCCAACTTGAGGTAGGCGAAGGCTCAAGGACTAGGTCTAGGGAATTAGATTCTCAAATCCATGACATGGGCTTTTATGATGTTGTTAGGGCTCTTACAAAATTTAATGCATCTATACAGGGTACCGATCTAGGTCTCTACTTAAAAGTCTAGGTCTATGAAGAACATACCATGAATACCCTTGAACCTATTGAACCCTTGCCACTAATGCATCCCAAACTCATTTACTAGAGCTTACAAGAACAACCCATGGATATGCCCACTTTCCCCAATGAGTATGCATCATCCTGTTACCTCAATGTTGTTGTACCAGTAACTTCTTCCACCCGTGAACCTAGCCTCAACATGACTGAATAAGGTATCAAGTACCTTAGTCGTAAAATCAAAATGAAAAGGAATAAATGTTCTGAAGGCGAAAACCACATTGTGAAAATTTCAGAATACAAAATAGTAAAAATAAAAGACACATCCAATGGTGAAAACCTCTTTGAGGCACCAAAGGATGGGGTACTTGATATCCTACCTAGTCACTTTCAGGAATGGTCATCAACGTTGATTGAGCCAATAAAACTAGTGAACATTGGCACAGAGGAACATCTGCACATAATCCACTTGGTACAATCCTTATTTGTAGAAGAGATAAAATAATTCATTGAATTCTTTAAAGAAAATAAATCAAATTTGCATGGACTTACTCAGATATGCCAGGATTGGATCCAGATTTGATAATGCACCATCTTTCAATTGCGCTTGGCATTGAACCAGTGAATCAGAAACAAAAAGATGCATCTGATACTCGTCAGAGTTATTTTGTTGTTATTAGTTTTTTCAAATTCATATTGACTAATTAAGTCAGTTGGTGAAAGGAGAAGGATGTATAAGAGCCAAATGGTAAAGCATACCGAGTAGTCGATAAAGACACAAGAAAGCACCGAGTAGTGCATGATAGTTACCAAGCCAAGAGTTTATGTTATCGAGACATGAATTTAGTTACCAAGGAAGGAACATTTATTGTAAACATGGATCATACTAACATTTAAGGAAAAGCCATAGTAATCTGAAAGATTCCAAAGATGAAGAAGAAGTTAGTTACAAGATCTATGATCAAAAAAATTCAAGGTGACGATCTATGATAAAGATTAAGTGGCAAAAGTAATGATGTTACCTCCAAGAAAAGTTCAAGTTCTGAGGTAATGGTTATAGGGTTCACCAAGTACCAAATACATTGAATCTATTCATATGGATGATTTGATGGTTGAGAGTAAAAGAAGGAAAACCTAATCAATCAGATTAAGAGATAAAAACATTGTCGATATAAAGGATGAAGTTGATTGAAATCAACACGAAAAAAGGATTGAAAAGTTGAAGTGTCGAAGAGAAGAACCAAGTATAGAGAAGCTATATAGAAGAATAGGGAAGATGAATGAGTTTGATGTTACCGATTGTAGTATGATGTAAATAAATCACTGAGCATAGAGAGTCTGAATAGAATGTGTTGATGCATTTTCATAGACATATTTGTATTAAGTTTTATTGTGTGAAGAAGACTATAAATCCAACTATTGGGTAGGCCCTAATAGGTCTTAGTTTGTAAATCCTTTAATAGGGTACGTCTCTTAGATTAGATATTGTAAACTCCTTTAGCAAAGTAAACTATATAAGTCTTTTGTACTCTTAACAGGGTAAGCTATCAGAAGTAGCTAAACATTATAGCTCTAACCAAGCAACCATTTTACTGTAGTAGTGAAGAATTGTGGGTTCCATCCCCACTGCAGTTTTTTCCTCTAAATAAGGATTTTTGCATGACCAAAAATCGTAGTGTTATGAGCTATGTTTTCATGCTTTCATATATCTATTTTATAATGTTTTTCTGCAATGTATTCAATTCAAAAAATGTTCAGATTATATGTTAAAAGTTTTGAAGCACTGATTCACCCCTCCCTTCTGAGTACTTAACTTTCCATACTAAATCCAACAATTGGTATCAGATCTTGGACTCTTGAGATAAGGGTTTAACCACTTGAGAGTAAAAGATCATAGCTATGGAAAGTTTTAGGAAAGCTAAGAAGATTGAAATTCTTGAGTTTGAATTGGAAACTACACAAGAGATGATTAATGATCTAAGAAGAAAATTGGAAAAATCATTAAGGGTGAGAAAGCTTAATGGCATGGGGTTTTTGTCAATATTATAGTTAGAAATGTTCTTGAAGATATGTGTGTAGGATGTGAAATCATAGACGTTCAGGCTGAAAATAGATGCAACAAAAGTTAATGCTTGAATCAAGAACTTTTGTCAACATCCTCTTTGTGTGATAAAATATGGATTGAATGTTTGGTGCATGAACCAATAGAAAAAATTACCGTAGAGTTTCTCCTTTCTCGATTGATAATGCATGCTGAAATTTGGTTGTGGCTTGTTGTTTCCCTGTATGCATAAATTATAGATTGAAATGGAATTTATAAATACATAAGTGAAAAAAATCATGTTGGTTAAAAAATTAAAATGAAAACTTTTCTAAAACCTAAAAAGGTCATGCTTTTATAGACAAATTCATATAGTGAAATATAAAATACCTTGAATTTGAAATCGTAATAAGAAAAATGAAAAAGTCACGCCTAACTCCATTCATCTCAATCCAATAAACCCCACTTTTGTAGATGTGTTTTTAATCAAATATCTACCATGCACAAGAAATTTCAAGGATTAACATTGAATGGTGTATTGACTGAATGTGACCAAAAAATCAATGAGAAGATCATATAATATAAATAGCTACTAAATTATGAATTGGGTTTTTGGTAAGTGTGAACACAAATTAAGTAAGAAAATAAATCTTATACTTTCCCAAAATGATTAAAAAATAGATCATCTTCTAATTCTAACTGAATTCAAAAGAATATATATATATATAAAAAAAGAAAAATTGACAAAAATTTGAATGTATTGAAGCTTTGTTGCAAAGGATACTAGTTGAGCCAGTCTGGAGTGACACCTTAATAAGAAAAATTGCCAAGATCATACTAATCGCAATCTCACCCAATGCATTACATGTATAACAAGAAGAAGAAGCAGTTGCCAAGTATCTGAAAAATCCTTTGCAAATCTTTCAATTTCAACTTTGAACCAAATTTGCTCCTGCTTAGAAAAACCATCAAACCCCCTCGAGAAATTTTTTATAAACCAATACAACCCCTTTATTTCAATTTGTATATAATTTAAAAAAACACAGGTCCTATTGGGCTGTGCAACCCAATCAATTACATAACGGCTCTGACTGATATTCTCTTTCTCCTGCAATCGTAGGTCTTTGTAACTGCTGCCCTTTGGACTTCTAGATTCCTATGGTTGTAGAAAGAAGGATTGTTTTGTATTTGGGGATTTAAGCATGAGATGTATTGTAGCTTATTAGTCTTGAAGACTAATGCGTGTAAAAACTGTGAGAATATAATAAAAATTGAGAATGCCAAGCTTGAAAGTGGATGTAGCCTGAATAGGTGAACCACCAAAAATAGGTTTGTCTATTAGTTCTTGTTGTTCTATTTTTTTAGGTTTTGTATTTCTTTTAAATCCAAAATTAACAATTGGTATTAGAGTAGGGAGAGCTTGATTTGATTTTTTGGAAATTGGTGAAGATTTCCCAGAGTCATGGATGAAATAGACAAATGGAAAATTGAGAAGTTTGCTGGGAAACATTTTAGGTTATGGAAAGTGTAGATGGAGTCATTACTGATTAAGTAGGATCTCTCACCCACATTGCAGGGAAAAACAAGGGGTCAAGGTTCACTAATGAATGAAGAATGGGAGAAACTCGATTAGAAGGCATGGGCAAGGATTTTTCTATCACTCTCAAGCAATGTGCTCTTCAATGTTTCAATAGAGAAGACAATGAAAGAGTTGTGCAATAAATTATCTTTATTGTATGAGATAGCATCAACATCGAACAAGGTTTTCATAATGAAAAACTTATACAATCTGAAGATGAAAGAAGGTGGAGTTATGTAAAATCACCTTAATGAATTCAATACTTTAGTTTCTTAATTGATTTTAGTTGGCATTACATTAGATGATAAAATGAAAGCCATCATGCTGCTATGTTCTTTGCCAAATAGATGGAAGGGGTGGCAATGATTGTTAGCACTTCGGTGGCTGCAAAAACTAAACTAAAATTTGATGAGGTTTCTGCTACACTTCTCAATGAAGACATGCGTAGGAAGAATCAAGAGTCTTCCTCAGGTGATGCATTAACATCGGTTAGCACAAGAAATCAAGGTAGGAGTCAAGAAAGAGGAACACATAACAACCATGGAAGGTCTCAATCTACACATAGATCAAAGTCTAGAGGCAGACATTGTACATGTTGGTTTTGTGGTAAACCAAGACATACAAAAAAGAAATGTTGGAAATACAAAAAGGCCCAAGATAAAGTGATCAACGATGGAGTAAATATTACAACTGTTAAGGATAACAGTGTATTGGTTCTTGGAGCTCGTGACATGAATGCAAGTTTGTGGGTTCTAGATTATGGTGCCTCTTTCCATGCTACTCCATGTCAGAGTTCTTTCATGAATTATCAAGAAGGTATGTTTGGTAAAAATTTTCTTAGAGATAACAAAGAATGTGACATTGTCAGAAAGGGTGATATTTTATTATCACTAAAGAATGGCAATAAATGAATTTTGAAAGATGTACGACATGTTCCTACTCTTAAAAGAAATCTGATTTCTATGAGTCAGCTTTATGCGCAAGGCTATAATGTTAATTTTTCTTTAGACCATGGAAAGTAACCAAAGGTCTGTTGGTTTTGGTAAAAGGAAAGAAATTTGGGAGTTTATATGTTTAGAGTGTAATGGTGAAGTGGGAGCTGCCATGGCTATTACAGATAGAAATGATGAACTTTGGAATAAGAGGCTTGGTTACATGAGTAAGAAGGGTCTTGAAGTTATGCTTCAACGAGATCAGCTTCGGAGTCTTAAATCAATCGACTTGGAGTTATGTGAACATTGTCTTTACGGAAAATAGAATAGGACCAGCTTCTTGAGAATGGGTCATGCTAAGAAATCCTCTCCATTAGAGCTTGTGCATTCTAGTGTTTTCGGTCCTATAGAGGTAACTTCTATCGGTGGTGCTAATTATTTTTCACATTTCTTGATAATTGCACTCGTAAATTCTGGATTTATATGTTGAATAAGGAATCAGAGGTGTTTTCCAAATTTCAAAGTTTCAAGGCTATGGTTGAAAATTAGATTGGGAAGAAAATTAAATGTCTACTAATGGACAATGGTGGTGAGTTTTGCTCTTTGGATTTTGATAGCATTTGTGCAGATCATGGTATTTGACATATTAAAATAAACCCTTTTACACCTCAAGAAAATGGTGCAGTTGAGAGGTTGAACCTAACTATTTGGAAAGAGCTCGGTGTATGCTCTCCAATGCCGGTTTGGGGATAGAATTTTGGCCAGAGGCATGTAACACTGTCATTTATTTAATCAGTCATGCTCCTTCATCTTGTGTTGATTTTGACATTCTAGAAAAGAGGTGGTGTAGGAAACACATTTCTTTTAATCATTTGTGTGTTTTTGGTTGCGATGCTTATGTTCACATTCCTAAAGAGAAGAGAACAAAATTGGATTTTAAATCAAAGAGATGTATATTTTTGGGGTATGGTGAGGATCAATTTGGTTTTTGTTTGTGGGATCCACTTGCTCATAAAATAATTCACATTCGCGATGTTGTCTTCAATGAGAAAACTTTCTCAAGTTTGCAAAATCAACGTATTTCTTCAAATGATTATGTTCAGTTTGATTTATTTGACAATGGAAACCTTGTAGAGAAGGTTCCTCGAGTTACATTTTATCCATCTACTATTGGAGTGTCTTTAGGAAATATGGGATTTAATGCCAATAATGCACCTCTGTCTTGCAACATTTCCAATCGGCCCCTTATGATAGTAGCTCCCTTTGTCATTACTTCCCATGTTTTCTCCTCAAATATTACCCTACCTCCCTTAATTGTTACTGGTCAACCATAGGAAGGGGAGGTCGTTGCAGAGAACACTACTTTGCCTCCACCATCATGTGCACCTGCGTTGTCTAAGACTCCCAGAACAGAGGATTTTTCTCTATTTTCAAAGCTGCTTCCCAGCCTTCACCTACCGTAGGGAATAGAAGAGCCCACAGATCTGTTAACAAAGTACCCGTAGCTTTCAGCTTCATCCACGCGGCCTATCCATGCCACGCATACTCAGACCAATCCCCCATTCATTTACCATCTTGGAATTGCATTGGTCATATGTATTGACCAAACCGCCACTGCTCACTAGGGTCTCATTGAAATTCAAACCCAAGGAGACTTGCATAATTTTGGTCCACTTCAACAACAACATAAGAATGTTGAATTTACAGAGGGATTTGGTAATGAATTTACTGTTGGAAATACAAATGGAATTGGTGAAGCTCACAGTGAAGAAAATAATCAGAGTATTCCACAGCGGAGGTCTATTAGGGAAAGAAAACATCCACGAAAATTTGATGATTGTTAGCTTTTATTTTCTTTATGTTCTGATCAGGTAGAGCCTCAAAATTTAAACAAGCCTATAATGATGTGGATTCGGTGCATTGGATGGATGCTATGAGGGATGAACTAGATTCTTTGCATGCTAATGATACTTGGGATTTAGTCCCTGCTCTACCAAATCAATTTTTTTTGAAAAAGAAATGGGTATACAAGTTGAAAGAAGAAGATAGAGGGTGAAAATGATACAGGGTTAGATTGGTGGTGAAAGGTTTTTCTCAACAAAGGGCATCGATTTAATGAAATTTTTTCTCTAGTTGTGAAAATTCAAACAATACGTTTAGTTTTGGGTATGGCAGTTGTTTGGGATCTCGAAGTTGAGCAACTCGATGTTAAAATTGCTTTCTTTCAAGGTGATGTTGAGGAAGAAATATATGTGGAGCAACATGAGGGATTTATTAAAAAGGGTGAAGAACACTTATGTTGCAGACTAAAATGAAGTTTATATGAGCTTAACCAAGCCTCGAGGTAGTGGTACTTAAAATTTGATAGTTTTATGACTCGGTAAAATTTTATTCTATGTGAATCAGATCTGTGTGTTTACTTCAAATGACTTCCCAATGGTGAGTTTGTCATTCTTTTACTTTATGTTGATGATATGTTGGTTGTAGTGTGTGAATTGTCAGTGAATTGAAGATGCATTTGGCTCTTCGTTTTGCCATGAAAGAATTAGGGGCAGCGAAGAGGATTCTTGGGATGGATATAATTAGAAATAGACAAAAAATAGGAAATCAGATTATCTCAAGAGAAATATATTTTAAAAGTTTTGGACAGGTTTAATATGTCAAATGCCAAGTCGGTTACTAGTCCATTGGCTGATCATTTCTGGTTGTCTTCTTAGATGTGTCCTTCTACTCCGGAAGAAGAATAAGAAATGGATAATATTCCTTACTCATCTGTCGTTGGCACTCTTATGTATGCAATGGTTTGCACTCGTCCAGATAGTGTTCATGCAATAGGAGTTGTGAGCAACTTTATGAATAATCTAAGAAAAACTCATTGGCAAGCAGTTCAATGGATTCTCCTGCAACCGCAGGTCTTTGTAACTGCTGCCCTTTAGACTTCCAAATTCTTAAGGGTGTTTACGATTGTAGAAAGAAGGATTGATTTGTATTTGGGGCTTTAAGCCTGAGATGTATTGTAGCTGATTAGTCTTGAAGACTAATGCATGTAAACACTGTGAGAAATAAAAACTGAGAATCCCAAGCTTGAAAGTGGATGTAGCCTGAATAGGTGAACCACTACAAATATGTTTGTCTTATGTCTCTCTTTGTTCTTGTTGTTTTTTTTTTTTATTAAAAATCTGAAATCAACAGGTCCGACCTAGCCAACACCTCATCTGATCCAACCTCGAAATCCTCATCCACCATCAACGGATTTATCTGTTGTCTAATCTGCAGGTCATTCACATGTTTGTGTTGGGGATTCTCGAGCATAAGCCCAACCGCTTTAACCCTCCTCTGAAATTCTTGCACAGAATCATTGGGCAACAAATCTTTGGATCATTTGTCAAAACCAGAAATCACAACCAAAGCGATTTGATATTATACTTGGGCAGAATACTTGGGCGTGATGATATTTAAAATTTAAAATGTTTGTTTCTGTTTTGGTTTTTGTGACATCCGTTTCCGTTTGTTTCTGTAATGTGTCACGTGGCAGATGGATGCTATGAGGAATTTCCATGTTATGATGGTAAGACATAATCACATTATCATACCATGTCTTTTGCTCAAATAAGTTGTACCATAGCTAGTGTCCAAATTCTTGACTTGACCCATATACAGTTGTAGAAAGGGATTGATCAAGATGATACCAACCAATCCCACTTGCATTGAGCTGCACGGCCCACTCTCGCATGCGTAACAACACAAAAGTTTGATAAACGCGCTTGTCAAATTAGCCACCCATGTCATATCAAGGAGACTTCGAATCCTTTTATGAAAACTCCTTTCCATAAAGTGCCACAGGTGCCCATGTGAACTGAGAAAGGAAACTTTGTGAATGAATGAACTGGTTTAAAATTGTCAGACTGACTGTTAGATGGCAACCCATCGTGATGGTAAAATTGTCAATACAAACAGCGAAATTGGCGTCCAGCAGGGTTCAATACTAAAAGTAATGGACTGAATGGCGAAAAGTTTGTTTTTGTTGTTAATTATCAATTATTTTCATACTTAGTCTATAAACTGTTTGATTTTTGAACAATTCAATATTAAAGACTGTATCAAGGCTTGATAAGAATATCCATTTGTTTGGAAAAGATGAGTTCCAGAAATTGCAAAACTAAGATGCCACATGCCCTTCTCATTCCATTTCCTGCACAGGGACACATAAATCCCATGATGCACCTCGCTTGGAAGCTCGTCTCTGATGGATTCCTCATCACCTTCCTCAACACGGACGCCAATCATCAGAGAATTATTAAAGCCAACAAGCACAAAGACATGCAAAATAACGGCGATAAGATCAGAATGATTTCTGTTCCAGGAGGACTGCCGCCCAAGGTACGCCGCGGGGAGAACACACAACATTCCGCCACAATTTATTTTCGGGATGTTGAAAATTGGTTGGGGCCTTCTGTCATTGACAAAGTTGTTGAGGATATAAACGAGAAAGTGGAAGAGCGGAATGTCACTTGCATAATAGCAGATATCTGGACGTGTTTTGGCCTACAAACTGTTGCCAAACGCCATCATATTTCTTTGGCGGCTCTCCAAACGTCGCTCATCTCCACCTTCGCCATCCGCTACTTCGGCTCCAAGCTTGTTTCCCTTGGCCTTCTTCCTTCCGATGGTAAAAGAAATTAGGTATCTACATTTTTCTTTAATTTGATAATACAGCTTTTAGTTTGGTCTTAAATGATCTGTAACTTTTGTTGTCTAAGGTATTCCAAAGGAGGATACGATAGAGCAATATCTTCCCTGTATGCCGCCACTACACTCTGCTCATCTGCCATGGTTGTACGGAGGTGAATACTTGTTTCAGCACGGGATTCGCATGGGAAAAGAAGTTGCTAAGATCGAATGGATCCTGTTCAACACTTTTTACGAGCTCGAAGCTGGTGTAGCTGATGATTTGTCCACAGAAATGGGTGTCTATCCCATTGGTCCCTTGTTTTCTCCCGAGCTTCTGGACGGTGACAGAAAAATATCAACCATGGCGACCCCAAGCTTTTGGGAAGATGGCATGGAATGTTTGGAGTGGTTAGAAAAACAGAGTGAGGAATCTGTGATGTATGTGTCTTTTGGGAGTCATGGGCTATTGAATAACCGCCAGGTGGAAGAGCTCGCTTTGGGGTTGGAGGCAACTCAAAGACCATTTCTGTGGGTTGTGCCCTCGGATGGAATGGATGGAAGCAATGCAGTTCTGCCTCCGGGGTTCTTGGATAGGGTTGGAGAGAGAGGGTGCATAGTATCTTGGGCTCCACAGTTAAGGGTGTTGTCGCATCCTTCCATTGCTTGTTTTGTGACACACTGTGGATGGAACTCAGTGCAGGAGAGCATCACCATGGGAGTTCCGATGCTCTGCTGGCCTCACTTCGCCGATCAATTCATTAACAGCACGTATGTTGTACATGTCTGGAAGGTGGGATTGCTTTTGAAAGCCAATAATGATGGGTTAATGGAGAAAGAGGAGTTTAGGAAAGCTTTTGAGACATTAGCAACTACAGAAGAAGGCAAGTCAATCAGAGATGAAATGAAAAAATGGAAAAGCATAGCAAATAATACGGTGAAAGAAGGGGGGTCGTCTTCCACCAACTATAAACTATTTGTTGAAGCCATGGTGAAATAATAAAAACAGGAAGTTGTCAAAAGTCTGCTGTAGCTGTTTTACAGCTATTTTGGTATTTCTGCAGTGATCTGTATTGATACTTTATGCAATTTTTTAAAAAAAAGTTGTCAAAGGTCATGATGAAATAATTGAACTTGTCAAAGGCCATGATGAAATAGATGAATCGGTGCATTATGCATTATGTTTTTCATGGAATTGTATCAGGCCAAACAGGTCACCAATTTGAAAAATGAGTAGATATAAAATATTTGTTTCTTATATAATCTTTTGTTCGATGATAATATGTACGAGGCTTTTGGGAGTGGCTATTTGGAATAAGCGGCAAATGGAAGAACTTGCTCTGGGGTTGGAGGCAACCCAGAGACCATTTCTGTGGGTTGTGCGCTCCGATGGAATGAATGAGGTCTGTACCACTCTGCCTGCGGGGCTCTTGTATCGGGGTTCGAAGCTATTTGTGGATGCCAGGAAGAAATAAGGCAAAACGCTTTGGACTCTCTAGATAAGGAGATTCTATTTGGTTGCTTGCTTTCTATTATTAGTTTTTTATCAAGCTTTATGGTAATTATATTTGTTAAGGAAGACAAAATGATTAGTCTAGAGAGGGAGAAAGAGCGAAATAAATGTACTTTTCAATTTAAAAATGGTTAATAATATAATTCTTTAATATATATATTAGATTATATTTATAAAATTTTAGAAATTGTGTGTTAAGTAAGTTTAATTATTAATAACTTTATGCATAGAGATATAATGAATAAGTAAATATAGTGATATTTCATAAGAAGAGATAAAAGGACATCAAAGTCATATAGATAAGAATTGTCTTTTGTCTTTATTTTCTTCTTTCTAGTTTATATGTGGAGGATATTTTGTTGGACAAGAGTTTTGTGCTAAGATTATGGATTTTAGTCCCTCTAGATTTAAGATTGATATTGATGTTATGGCTCAAAAAAAAATCAAGAAGTGTTTGTTTTGAAAAGTGACAAGGCAATAAGGAAAGAGTGATTTTCATAGGCATTGACTCAATCAAAATATTAGCACTTCAATAAATGGTAGTAACTAGAGATGTTTCTAACCAACTCTTCCACATGAGATAATCCAAAATTTTGAAATGTTATGTCTTAATTTGTTTACCCTAGTTATTTGGACTTACTAGCTTTAACGATGTTAGGGATGAGGTAATCATATATAATATCCTTAAAAACACCGATAATAATATTTGATAATCAAATGATCTTTATTCTATATATAACCAATCAAATTATTTGTAAGGCCACATTATTTAATAAAATATAATATTTGAAATATTTTGACACATTAAGCTACATAGGAAATTGTCTTGTACTTCCCATTCCACTAAAATATTGGTGCCAGGTACTAAAATAATAAGGTAGTCAAAAGAATCAAGTATTACTTAAGTTATATATTATTAAGCATTAAGACTAAAGCTCTAGGGGTTTGTATGATGGATTTATGGTTATTTCCTTCTTACCTCAAGTATTACTTGGGTTGTACATAATTGGTATAATTTCTTTCCTTTTTTCTCTCTGTGGCCTTTTGTTAGGCATAATTCTATATAGTTATCTTTCTTTGATTCAATTTTCTTTTTGAAATGAATCTCTAGACATAGCATTTTAAATGGTTGAATCAACTTTCTCTTCAACTAGTTTCAATCTCCTAAAAAAATTAAATTAAATAGTTGTTCCTTATTTTTCAATTCAATAAGTATGAATCATCTACTATTTGTTGAAAGTGGAGTTTTTTTTAAGAAAATAAATAAAAAGCACAATCAAAATATTAACAATGGTGGGGTGAACCCAAAATAGTAGGTTACACTTTTTCGGAGGAAGGAATTCACTTCGAAAAGTGTGGCGGGAGAAAAATAAAACCTTACTTTCGATCAGAAGTGAGTAACTTACGATCGAAAGTACCAAAAATAGGTACTTTCCATTGTAAGTTGCTTTCGATCGAAAGTACCTACTTACTTTCGATCAAAAGTAGGTAAGTACTTTCCATCGAAAGTACTTACCTACTTTTGATTGAAAGTAAGTAGGGGTTTTTTTTAGCTCGGGTTTTAACCCACCGAAACAGTCATTTTCACTGTTTCAGCTGGGTTGAAAGTGCATGTGCTGTGGGGCTTCCGTTTCACAAACATCTTGCAATCAGGTATTTTATGCATTTTTTTATTGTTTTTTAATATATATTGTTTGTATATATGCATGTATATTGTTTTTAATATATATATTTATGTCATACATGTATGTATGTATGTATATATATGTACATATGTATATGTCATAAATATATACATGTCATATACAACATGTATATATGTAATTATGTGTACATATGTCATGTATATATATGTACATACATGTGTATACATATATATACATGTGTACACATATGTTGTCACATATACATACCTAGACATGTGTACATATTTGTGTACAATTGATTTAAATGTAATTGATTTTACTTTGAAATAATGAAGCTCAAAATGTGTACTTTTATTTTATTTTCAATTAAATTCTAGGAAAATATATATGTAGACTTCATTTGACAGTAAATAAAATCTTTCAGGTACATACATATATATAGATTTATTAGACATATTATTACACAACACACATGGAAGATGCATCGATTCCCCCTGAGGAACTATTTGCACACACTAATAGAGAAATTCCAAGGTTGCAAGATTCCATTAATAATCTGACTAGCTCTACTATTTATAAGAACACATGTCAATCTATACTTCATAGCTTGATTACTATTAGGGATGACATTCATGGTACCACTCCCTATGGCCCAAATGTTATAGAGGTCATACTTGAGAGGAAGAGACAAGAGGTTGGCTCTGGTCTTTCTCTCAAGGAGGTACAGGCTTTAGTGCCTAAAGCGACCCTGAAAAGGGAAGTTTTTCCATCTTATGCAAAGATATAGTATGTGAAGGGATATCAGGTTACGAGGTGTCAGGATCCTGCCATATCAGCATTGATATACCCATGATTTCTAGCTTATCATGGTCGTTATCCAAATAACAACTAGATTCCATTGTACTTTGCACAACAGATTTTTGTTGAGGTTCATTTAGGGAAGGTAATTAATTACACTAATTTTCCAGGACATCTAGGATAGGGGTGTGGAAAACTTGCTGATAGGGACGCTTATCATCGATCAGATCACCAGAGGCCAGTACACAGGGACATTGTTGGTCAGAGGGCACCTGTGATAGCTCCTTCACTGGGTCCTATTGCAGATGATGTTATCCATAGCACCCAGCTTCGAGGTGCGATTGATAGTGTGGGAGAGATTGCAACAGCTGTTGTATCCATATCAAGCGATCAGGTTGGTGAGTACTTAATGTCTCGACAACACTCCAGATCGTCAGTTGGAGCATCTGCTAGCGGGTCCGCACATGACATGTATGTTTCTAAGTTAGAGATATAGAGAGATAGAGTTATAGAGAAAGGCAGATAGAGAAGAAGAGATAAAGAGGTATAGAAAGAAGGGGGAATGGA
>MU225979.1:104030-117333 GCA_018584345.1 Thuja plicata
TGTGTGTGTGTGTGTGATAGAAAGAGATATTTAAAGGAAACACATATATATGTTCAAAGGCAAGTATTTGTTTATATATTTATATTCAAGTATAAGAATATAGATAATTATATATGAAAATATTCTAAAAATGGGATTAGAAAAAAAAAGAAGATAGAATAAATAATCAATAACAAAAGAGCATGAAAGAACAATGAAAGAAAAGACATCAATCAAAGAACACAAATCAAGAAGATTAAATAGAATGAAGAGAACAAAAAATAATAGACTAAATGTAAATGATTAAAGAGATATTTATTAAATTAAAAAAAAAACACTTCAAATAAAAAATGATCTTCACTCACAAATTCATAAAACCTAATTAAAGAATTACAATAATTTGTCATTCATTTAAAATAATTACCGTATGCTTGCAAACTCTACAAATTTGCTCACTCAAAAGAAATATGAAAACAACTAAAAACCTCTATAGCCTAGTTTTCCACCAACCATGTATTATCTCTCCACTAAAAAAACACACTTATTTCCAATCTAAAATATCTTCGCTTACATCATGTGAATCCAATTACAGTATTCTTGGCAAGAAGTTGTGCTTCCACCTATACCATAGCTTTTATTACTCATTATAATAAGATTTGAGATCTGACAAGTTGTTCTTCCACCAATCAATCCCACGTGCATCCAGCTGCACTGCCCCCCATTCCACGCTTAAGGACAATACATAATGTCTTTGTCATTGACTCACTGTTAGATGGTCTAAAATTAGCATCAAATCTTCGACCTTTCAACAATTAACAGTATAAAAAAATTATCATTAATTTTCGATTGCCAAACAATTTAATGTTTTTATGGGAGCTGTATGCTAATATTTGGTAAGAACATCTGCTCACCTCGACAAGATGAGTTCCAGTAATTGCAAAGCTAAGATGCCTCATGCCCTTCTCATACCTGTTCCTGCACAGGGTCACATAAACCCCATGATGCACCTCGCCTGGAAGCTCATTTCTGATGGATTCCTCATTACCTTCCTTAACACCGAAGAGAGTCATCAAAGAATGATCAAAGCAAAGAAGGAAAAAGAGACACATTATAACAGCGATAAGATAAGAATGATATCTGTTCCTGGAGGATTGCCGACCGAGGTGGTTCGCGGGGAGAAACAAAAGCATGGCCCCTCTATCTTTTTTGAGGATCTTCAAAACACTCTTCGCCCTTCTGTTATTGACAAAGTTATTCGGGATATAAACGACAAAGATGAAGACCACAAAATCACTTGCATGATAGCAGATGTCTGGACGTGCTCTGGCCTGCACACACTGGCCGAACTCCATCATATTTCGCTGGCGGCTTTGCATACGTCTCTTGTTTCCACCTTCGCCATCCGCTACTTCAGTCCCAATCTCGTCTCCCTTGGGATTCTTCCTTCCGATGGTAACATATTTTTTATGGTTTCTTTTATATGATTTGATAACACAGCTTTTAGTTTGGTTTAAGACAATCTGTAACTTTTGTTGTGTGCAAGGTATTCCAAAGGAGGACAAAATACAACAATATCTTCCCTCTATTCCGCCGCTGCGATCTGCTCATCTGCCATGGTTATACGGGGGCGAATACATGTTTCGTCATGGGATTCGAATAGCAAAAGAATCGGCTAAGATCGAATGGATCCTGTTCAACACTTTCTACGAGCTGGAACCTGGTGTGGCTGATGATTTGTCCCAAGAAGTGGGTGTTTATCCCATTGGTCCCTTGATTTCTCCCGAGTTTCTGGAGGACGAGAGCAAAATATCGACCATGGCGACACCAAGCTTTTGGGAAGATGACATGGAATGTTTGGAGTGGTTAGAAAAACAGAGTAAGCAATCAGTGATCTATGTGGCTTTTGGGAGCGTGGCTATTTGGGATAACCGACAAATGGAAGAGATTGCACTGGGGTTGGAGGCAACCCAGAGACCATTTCTGTGGGTTGTGCGCTCCGATGGAATGAATGGGATGAGTACCGTTCTGCCTGCGGGGTTCGTGGAAAGGGTTAAAGACAGGGGTTTTATAGTATCTTGGGCACCGCAGTTAAGGGTGTTGTCGCATCCTTCGATAGCTTGTTTTGTGAGTCACTGTGGATGGAACTCTGTGCAGGAGAGCATCGCCATGGGAGTTCCGATGCTCTGCTGGCCTTATTTTGCCGATCAGTTTATGAACAGCACATATGTTGTGGGTGTGTGGAAGGTGGGGGTGCGTGTGGAAGCCAACAATGATGGGGTAATAGAGAAAGAGGAGATTAGGGAAGTAATAGAGAGATTAGTGGCTACGGAAGAAGGCAAGGCAATCAGAGAAGGAATGAAGAAATGGAGTAGCGTGGCGAAGAATGCGGTGAAAGAAGGGGGGTTGTCTTCCACAAACTATAAGCTATTTGTGGATGCCATGAGGAAGTGAGTCTAATCATTTTGGACTCTCGAGATAAGAAGATTCCATTATTGGTCGTTTTTTATTATTATATTTTATTTAATGCATTACGTTTTATGGAAATTATATTTGGTTAAGGAAGACAAAATGGTTGGCCTATAAACATGGAGCAAAATAAATGTATTACATGAATATTAATTCTTAAATTAAGAATAATACTAGCACTTGGACTTCAATAAGGTGCAATAGTTATGTAAATAGGAAGATATACTTTGTTAATATATTTAAGGGTAGGGAAAAATTGCAATTAATAAAACAATATGTTATGCTAACTTTCTCAACATTAAATTTTTTATCAATACAAGAAGACAATTAACTTAAAAGAACGTTGATAAATGATATATCTTATTACTGGATATAACATAATTTATGATGCATGGTTGTGAATTTATACATATTCAAAGTACTAAACTATCTTACAACACATGCGAAAAATTAACCATGTAGATGGGTTATGTCTAATATGTTTGTTGGTGATCAATGCAAAAGTTTTGTTACACATGTGATTTGTCATCAAGACATAAAGACAAAAAGTAAAATGTTGTAATCATATTGTTGAGTGGAGTGCAGAAAATGCTAGTAAACTGACATTTATGTTGGAATCTTGATATTTCTTGATGTAGTTAATTTTGACCATGGATTGGAGAAGACTCCCGCAATAGAGAAATTTGCATCAATGGATTAAGTGCTCCAAGAAAATTTGTGAGAGGTGTGAGGTTGAAAGGACTAAGGGTTGTGTACCTTCATTCTTAGCAACATAGTTGTATCAATCAAGCATTCTTGTTTTTCATATATTGTAAAAATAAACATAAAATAATTGTATTACAAAAATTATATTTCCAATATTTAAAATAATTGTATATTATTTACTATTTTCAATTTATATTTAAATAACACTAACTCTAACTATTGAGCTTTAACCTAAACTTTAAATTTTAAATGTTATGATGGAAACCTTAATTTTATCTAACTTATAAGGATCGGATTAAGCCAACCTTAACCCAAACCATATATATAATTATAAAGTTATTAATTTTGATATATATTATCTAACATTTTCATTAGATTGAGGATTATAATTTAATTCATAAAAATAATATTTTATATATTACAATAAATTTATTTTATATTTTTCTAATAAATTTTTATTACAAAAATATGTTTGAATTACTTTAATTTCCAAAAATCATTAATTTTTTTATTAAATATAATGCAAGTATTATGGACGTTCTGAGTCCCAACAAAAATAAATGTGTCAAGAAACCCAAAATCCTGCGGCATTCCCCTGACAATTCCCCTAATTCTATCTCCCCTAGGAAGCCTAATAACAAAAAAAGAAGTGAGCAACCCATCGATTTTAAACTCAAGACCACCAAAAAGGCCAAGTGCAATATTTAGCACATCGACTATGATGTGGAAATTACTAAAGAAACAAGTACCCCTTATCGCTCCACTAGGCTCGCTACCAAACCCCAGGAGAAGGCTAAGAATCTTAAGGAGGATTCTATTGAAGAGAAAGATACTAGTGAGTGTAAGAGCCATGAAGAGAATATCAATGGTAAGGAGACTCAGTCGATTGATAGCAGCTCTTCCTATGTTTCCAAGAGCCTTGAAACTAAATCCTTGGATCTCACATTGAAAGTTGAAGAAGGTAGTAAAGTCAACACTCCAATTGATGCCACCTCCCTTGCCAGTACTAAGGGCATATCTCAGAGAGACAAGACTGTTGTGAGTGATGAATGTAGTAACTATGGGGTTGCATGGAGGGAAATTGGTTATATTAGAAATGAAATAAAAAAAATTAAAGATCAGGTTCTCGGAGTTGTCTAAGTTCACCCTCAAGGTGATGCACTCTTTGGCCATCGCCCTATGTTTATTGTAGGAGGAAAAGTCTAGAGCGAAGGATTCTCAAGATGGTTCTTTCAAGGATCTCTTTAAGTTCCTAATGGAGGAACGGGCTCGGATGATTTTTTTGAAGTCTGATGTATTGAAGAAGAAGGCCTAGCTTGGGCCTCTGTTGCTTGTTATTTTGCTACTCGATGGTTTCCTCTACTATGGTATTTTTCGGTGTTCCTTTTATAAAGTTTATGGTCTTGTTTAATCCCTATTGGTTTAGACATATGTGACAAACAAAAAAAACTTTTAATAACTATATTATGTGGACTATAACTCTTATGTTGTGTTTAGTTAATCTTGTGGTGTTAGTTATGAAGTCTATTCTCGTAGCTAGCAATTGGTTTTGGTTTTTTATATTAACTAGCTAGATGGTTTGTTTAGTTTTTGCTTAGTGTTGCCAGTGTGTTGACAATGATATCTCTACTCTGGCCACTCTTTGGGCATTGTATCTAAGAGATAACACCCTCATTTATTGTTGTTATTAATATAAAAAATATTTAAATATAATTCTTTCAAAATAAAAATAAATTTATTTTATAATTTAATCACAACTATCATTAATATTTATTTTATAATTATAACTTTTTTTTTCCTTTATAAAATTCATGATATATTTATACATTTAAAATAAATTTAGTATTATAAAAGAAACAAATATTTCACATAATTTTATTTAAATATAAAAAAAAGATGTCACATAAAGAAAATGTAAGAATTTGTTGTTTGAAATGGAGTGAGCTTCACAAAAAGAGTATTGAGCTTACTAGAGAAAATTTGCTATCAATTATGTTAAACGAGTTTCTTTTGTACAACTATGTAGTAGATAGTACATTCTATTTTTGTACAGTCAATTATAATTAAATTAGTAAAAATTGATCAAATTTATTTATGTATAGAATAGATCTATTCAAATTATTTTAAATAAAAAATTATTTAATTATAATATAAAAATATTAAATATTAAATCTGAACAGTTTTCTTTATGTATAAAAGAAAATTAGAAATAAAAAATATACATCAATAATAAAGTATATATAATAATAAGTCTTGCAATAATTTTTATATATAAAAATAATATATATTAAATCTCAACAATTTTCTTTATTAAGCCGATAGGCTTTCCCTCCTGAGTGAGCTCGGCACCGTACACCTGATTTATTGTGTCACGCGTGAAACCTATCTCACGCATATCAGTTTTCTTGAGCGGTTTGGATGAAACACAAAACCTGTGACGTCGACAGTACACACAATCACTTGGGCACTTGTATGGACCATTACCATTATCTTCTCCTCCACTACTCTAGAGTGTGTCATCTAAATGCGTCTTCAAACAAATGTAATAGACAATGAATATTACCGTGATGTAGGCACTATTGTTTGTGAGCTTTCAATAAAAAAGTTGTGCCCCCTCTTGCGCTTCTGGCAGGATCAACTCTAGATGCTTACCCCTCTCCACCGCCAAAGCATTCTTCTGTGATTTAATATTTGAAGATATGGCCAATGATGAATAAAATAACCCAAAAACAAATTCTATTAGGCCTTTGTTGCTCCATCAAGATTTTTGCGTCAAGGATAGGCTCTGTGGAAGCACTTGGAGGAGCATCTAGAGGCTCTTCTATCCTTTGTAAATTGGTGATTACATATAGAGTAGATGGCTCCCAAGCATAACTATTCTTGTGCAATTTCCATCATCACAAATTCCTTCTCAAGAAACAAACAATAAGATGAGCCCAGTCAATTAGAAAAAAGATTTTTTTTGTGGAAATAGATTTTTTTGTGAAAAAATATAGCTATCAACCATGCTAGCATGGAATTGAATGGGGAAGACAATATATTTGTACCGGTTAACATGAAGGTTTTGGGTTCTGTCAACGTGGCGACAAGAATGAACTTGTTTCAACACATTGGGAAACCATAAATTGGGTTTCCCACATAAAATTATAGACTACCCTTCCTTGAGCAATCAACAGAAAAAAAATGAGGAATTTAATCTATTTGGGTCTCCAACATAAATTTGTAGACTATTTATTGTCAACATCTCACTTATCCTCAGCAATGTACACTAGTTCAGGGGTGTTCAGGAATCTGGGCAATGAAATCCCATCTCTTTCAATTGTCTATCTGATGAACTCAACACCCGCACCATCCAATTCATCATTGCCTCATATGCTGGAGAGCTCAATAGTGTCGGCTTCACATCTGATAGTCTCGTATGGTTGTTGAGAATGCACATGTTTCCCTCTACATGATTTTTATGACTGTTTTTGTTGTTGTTGCCTCCTCTTCTACTACTGATGTTGTTGCCCATTCACCATCTCACCACACGACCAACTATATAGCAAGAGAAGTTCCATTATGAGGGATGCTCTCATGTTTCTCTCCATTTCTCCTCAAAGCTATGCTACGACTGTGGTGAATGATGGGTGCTCTGCCCATTTTGTAGTACAATTTATTAGAATAATTGAGAGGGGGGTTGAATCAGTTAGCTCCCAATTATCCTATAGTCCCAAATTCCTTCAGATGTATCTAAAATCAATTTCAAACATATAACTCAGCTAGGTGAAATTTAAAATGTATCTTCTAGTTGTTTACCGAGTATTAGTAAGTAAATACGGTGATTACCGATCAATGCCAATAAAGTAAAGTGTAAGGAAAAATAGAAATCCACAACATTCATGCACATTGACACATAGATTTTTAACGTGGAAACCCTGCTAAGGGAAAAACCACCTGGGACTGGTAACCCAAAATATTTCACTCTTCTGAAGTGAGCTTGGTGAAGAGCCAAGCCTATTAAAGGTTACAATGCACATTGTTAAAGGTGACCTTGTTAGAGGATTTAAAACTAACAGTTCTCTCTTGACCATGCATGCACTATGGGGTCAACAAGAAAACACTCAACATTCATTAGAATGTCATAATAAAGACTTTCACTTCCTACTCGGTTAAGAGATTTATCTGTAACAATGGTTAAACTGATACAGCAATGATTTGATTCAAATACAACTCTATTTTGCATATTTTCAGATCTATGCTAAGTACATAATGCCTATGATCAATTTGTTCACTTCAGTTCATCTGATTCACCATACTATGTTATGCTCGGTAATGCTCTTTCCTCTGTCGCTCGGTGATGTCTGCAGAAAACACTCGATTCTGTCTTTAACCAGTTTGATCACTCATGCATAAACTTTGCATTTTCGCATCCTAGCCAGCTCAGCATTCTAGTCAACCTCAGTTTACCTCAGAATCATCAATTGCCAGCTCAGAATTCTAGTCGGCCTCAGTTTGATTAAATTTCTCAGTCAATACCGTGTTGTGTCGGCGATCCCTGGCTCGGTTATCACTATGCTTGGTATACACAGTGTTTTACTCTGTGTTCATTGTCTCTTTGTATATAGAACTCTTCATTTACCGACCACATAAACTTTGTGTGTTCCATATCTTCAATCCATAATATATGTTTGCCACCATTATGATACTCAAAAAAGTTGACATCAATGACAATATATCAACTAATAATTTGTTAATCATCATATATGTAACTCAGTTGATTATCAACAAATAACTTCAAACATACAATCAGTTGTATTTCATCAATCTCTCCCTTTGGCATTGATGGAAACATAATATGAAATCTACAATATATAAAAATGCCATACAACAAATACCAAACTTTTGTACTACAACTGCAACAATTATGTAGCTCTCCCTATCTCAAGAATATAAAATCTGTTTCAGTATTAAAAAAAACTTATCATGCAGACTCTCCCTGCAGATTTGAATCTTCTATTCTTGATCTCTCTGTAGATAGATATTTCTCTCCCTTTCTCTTTTCTCCCTTCGATGGATAGATAGTTCAGTGAGTCTCTCTCCCTTTAGATATTTCATGAATCTCTCTCTCCCTTTGACAACAATGCCAAAAATAAGTATACAACTCTTCAGTAGCATAAAATATCTCTAGTTTTCAATGTAGTAGGTACCTTGGAGTATACTGATATGTCTGTGTCAGTCCAGCTTGGCTTTGCATCAACATGTCTGATCTTTTAATTATGTGTGGGTTGATGCAACCTCCTAGTTAGCTTAGTGATCAATAGACAAGGGATGAGCCCCTAGTCTACCTCTCAAGTAATCAAATGTATCCTTTGATAAGGGTTTAGTGAGTATGTTTGCAAGTTGTTCTTTTGATTGTACATATTCCAGTATCACTTGTTTATATTGTACATGTTCCCTCAAGTAGTGATATTTGATAGATATATGCTTTGTTTTTGCATGCATCATAGAGTTCTTGGAAATATTTATAGCACTTGTATTATCACATTAAATTATCACTAGGTCAGTGATCTCTTCAATCATGCCTTTCAAAAGTTGTTTGATCCATGCTATGTTTAAACAGTTTGCAACAGCAATAACATATTCTACTTCTGCAGTTGACTAAGATATGCATCCTTGCTTCTTACTTATCCAAGTAACTAATCTTTCTCCAATAACGAATGCTCCACCATTAGTACTCTTTCAATCATCAATGTTCCTAGCCCAATCAACATCAGTATAAACTTTTAGTTTGAACTGTCCTCTTTTATACCATAGTCCATAGTCTTCGGTATTCTTTAGATATCTAAAAATTTGTTCTACATCAGTCATATGTGATTCTCTGGGATTAGCAGAAAATCTTGCAAAAATTCAACTGTGTGCTATGTCAGGTCTTGTGTGTAAAACATACATCAAATTTCCAATCATATATGTATACAAAGTTTGATTTACCTTAGGGGTTTTGTCTTCTTTTGTCAATTTGCATCCTTTTACCATTGGTGTTTTGACTGGTTTTTATTCTTCCATTCTGAATGTTTTCAGTACTTCCTTGATGTATTTTGATAGAGTAATGTAGATACCTGCAGTCGGTTGTAAAATTTTGCAATCCAAGAAAAAATTTGATCTCTCCAAAAATTGACATTTCAAATTCTTTCTTCATTTCATCAGCAAATGAAGTGCATAGAGTATCATTTCCTCCAAATATAATATCATCAACAAATATTTTAGCAATAAGAGTTTTCTCATCATTTCCTCCTTTTAAATACAAATTGTTGTTGTCACTTGTTCTTATAAATCCAATACTTATAAGATAGGAATGTAATGTTTCACACCATGCTCTTAGTACTTGTTTCAATCCATATAAAGATTTGTGTAACTTACATACCATGTTTTTCTGATCTGGATCAAAAAATCCTTCAGGTTTTTCAATGTATACTTCTTCTTCTAGTATTCCATTCAAAAATGTAGATTTAACATCCATATGATATACTTTGAATCCTTTATATGCAATGTATGCAAGTAATATTCTTACTCCTTCAAGTCTAGCAACGGGTGAAAAAGTTTCTCCATAGTTAATTCCTTTTTCTTGTGCATACCCTTTGCAAACAAATCTTGCTTTATTTTTGGTTACATTTTCATTCTCATTCAATTTGTTTCCGAATATCCATTTGGTGTCAATGACATTCTTATCACTCGGTCTTGGTACTAATGTCCATGTCTTGTTTTTCTGTATCTGCTCAATTTCCTCATTCAAGGCAGTGATCCATTCTTCATTTTCTAATGCATCTTTAACATTCTTAGGCTCAAATTGACAAATTAAACATGTGTTGTATGTCAACTTACTTCTTGTCATCATACAAGCTCTTTTATCTCCAATAATCTAATTTTGTGGATTATGTCTCCTCACATCTTTGGAAAGTACAGGTTCAATTATTTCTTCTTCATTGTCTTCTCTGTAGGTTCATTGTGTTCTTGGGTTTGTGCAAGATCATGAGGGGCCAAACTATGCCCTTAAGTGGCAATGAAAAATAAGAAAATCAGGGTTAGTAAACTTGACATGAAAATTTGAACTAGCTATCAACCTAATATCAAAAATTTGTAAGAATAGAATCTGTAGGAAATTGAATGTAGTTTCTAAACTACTAGGCCTTTTCTAAAAAAAAGTTAATATGATTGGTGAAAATTATAGATTTCAATGCAGCAGTACAAAAATTTCAGGAAAAAAATAAGAAGTAGGTGTATGTCTGACCACCTTAATCATAATCAAATGATAATATTTTTTTATAAGATTTTATATATAAGTAGTAGACTCATGCCCGGATGTGACACATATTTTTTTGTAATTTTATTCTGAAAAAATAATTAATTATGAATTATCTGCTACAACATTTTCAGAATAAAAAAACTCCCGTGTCTGACCACCTTAACTCATTGAAAACTTTACCAAATTCAAAAAAAAAAATTCCCTTATAATAGGCGAAGCATAGAATGTGACACATTTTTCAGATTTCAAAAATGTTATACCGTCTGAAAGTTATAGCCATTTTTCAATTAGTATATAAATCAGCACTTTAGACCACTTATAACCCATTAGAACCCCTTATGGTGACTAAAAATGAGATGCTGGCCATTATACGCTGGCCTAATTTGTTCTTGAGTCAGTAGAAGGGAAAATGGAAATTCAAAATACGGGGTTTCTCAAATATCACACCCTTTTGGGTGACTTGTGAAGGGGAAATGGAAAGCTGTTCAAAATACGGGGTTGGAGCAAGTTGATAAGGCTTGGGACAGACATAAATACTTGGGATGCCTTTACAATAGTAGGGACACATTAGGACACATTAGATCCCATTAGTGTGTCCTATAATGATTAATGAATTTGAAGGGGTCGTAAGAGGTCCTAATGTATCCTAAGAGATCCTAATGGGTCCTAGTATATCCTAAGGGGTTTTAAAGGTTCTTGAAGGGTTATAGGATCACTTAGGACCAATTATGACCCCTTATGATACAATAAACCCACTTAGAACTCTAAAGAGTGTCCTACGGTGATAAATTCTCTCTCTCTCTCTCTCTCTCTTGCATGGGTCCTATGACTATTAATGTGTTTTAAGGGGTCCTAATGAGTCCTAATTTGTCCCAAGGGGTTGTAATGGGTCCTAAGGGTTCCTAGGACCACTTAGAACCCATTATAGCCCCTTATGAAACATTAGTACACATTAAAACACATTAGAGCCCATTAGTGTGTCCTACGATGATTAATGTGTTCTAAGGGGTCTTAAGAGGCCCTAATGTGTCCTAAGGGGTCATAATGGGTCCTAAGGGGACCTAGGACCACTTAAAACATATTATGACCCATTATGATACATTAAAACCACTTAGAACCCTGAAGAGTGTCCTTAATCAAGTCAAGGGCTTAGGTTATAATCAATAGTTCACTGAGAATCATGTTGAAGTCAATGTGTTGATTCCTAAAATTTGGCTAAGTCTAAAATTTCCTAAAAACCCTCAAAATCCAAAATCTTTATCTTAACTCCTATGAAGCTACAACCACTCTCAAACATCCTAGAATTATATACATAAAATGTAACTTAAGTATAAGAAAGGAAGAGTATGTAAAGTATACTTAAATGTTACATTTTATGTATTAACCTTGTGTTGGAAGTGGTCTGGCAGGGCCTGTTGGGCTTTCTTCCTCCACCCCTTAAGCATTTTCATAATGTTACACAATGCATGCATGCTATAGGGCATACACACTACAATGCGCACACGTTATTGGCTTTGATTAGGGTAAGTGCACAAAGATGGGGGACCAAAAAGGGGGTATAAGGTGCCACTTTTTTCTGAAATCAGCAAACTCTAAACTTCAGCAAGAAATTGAGTATACTTACACTCAAAATTTTAAAATGTGACAAAAACAAGAGTTGTTCTACTCTGAATCTAGTTTCTAAACTACTAATTTGTTTTAGAAATGGTGGAGATTAAGGCCCTCAAAAAGGGGGAGCACAAAAAGTGGTCCTATTTTTTGTGAAAAAACATAACATAGCGTCTGGTGTGCTCCCCCTAAAATGTTAACTATTTAAAAAAAAAAATTAAATCACTCCTTTGAGAAATTAGCTAACACCATCTAGTTTATCCCAGATTTTTCTGCTAATTTTTTTATGAAAGAGTGATTTTTTGCCATTTTTCGAAGTGGACACATCCTGAAAACAAGAAATTTTTGTGTGCTCCCCCTAGAAATCATTGAAAACTAATTGAAAATCAAAACTTCTTTTTTTTTAAAGTGTGTAGAATGGAGTCTAGTTTCTGAAAATGGAATTTTTTTCAAAATTTGATGAATGAGCCAAAATCTAAGCCCAAATGAATACACGTTGGTTTTTGACAAAAATCGAACATACTTAGAAAAGAAATTAGAGATGAAAGGCTTAACATAATGAGAATTAAAAATAAATTACATGGTTAGATAGCTATCAGAGAGATCTACAATATCATGTCGTCTGATTTTATCATTATTGAACCACGTGCAAACCTAACGGGGAGCACACAAGAAAAAATGTTAATTTTTAGTAAGTTTGCTAGAAAACATGTCTCAAGACTGTTTGAATCATCCAAGCCTTTGGGTTGGAACTCCAAGGCAAATCCAAGCCTTAGGCTTGGTAAACTTTAATGTCTTTAAAAGGGCGTACGCCCTATAGGGTGCATGCCCTATAGTAATTTTAGGGCGCACGCCCTATAGTAAGTTTATGGTGCACACCCTATACTTACTATAGGGCATACGCACTATAGGGCGTATGCCCTATATTAGACACAAAATCACAAAAGGAGAGAGAGAGAGAGGTGGGAAGAGAGAGAGAGGAAGAGAGATAGAGGTGGGAAGAGAGAGAGGAAGAGAGATAGAGGTGGGAAGAGAGAGAGAGAGAGATAGAGGTGAGAAGAGAGAGATAGGGAGAGAGAGAGAGGAGGGAGGGAGAGCGAGAGAGAGGAGGAGAGTGAGAGTGTGTGTGTAGAAGTTGCTTTGCATCATGGGAAAAATAGGCTTATTCTCAGAAGCTGGTGGGAAAAATCATATCAAAAGGGTAAACTAATTAAGGTGGGGGATGTGAAGGATCTAACAGTAGAAAGACTTGATGAAATGATT
>MU225979.1:126772-148724 GCA_018584345.1 Thuja plicata
GCACACGAGAATCCCCTCAAGAACGACCCGACATGCTTCAAATTGCTGACATTTTAGAGAAAATTAGGATCAATATTTACCGTGACGAACTGAGATGAATTGTGTTATATCTCTATGCTCTTGACATGCTCGGAGGAAAATCTTGCTTCCCTGAAGGCCTGGGAGCTAAAGCTGCCAAATCTAACATTACAAGCCAATTTTTTTATTCGTTTTTAAATGGGGTCTGTTTTTAAGGCAAACCAAAATTTTCTTGAGGCCTGGCTTTCCTTCTGTAATCTATTCCATATACTTAGAATAGCTCAATGTTGTAATATATGTTCAATGCTAAGAGTGCTCTGCATGCGGCAACAGTGACGGTTTTTTGGCAGCACCAAAGCAGAGGAAGGCTGATTTCTGAACAAGAGGAAGATGGGGTTTGGCTACAAATGAGTGCTAGTGGAGGGTTTTGAGCAGACAAAAGGTAGTTTATTTATATTATTTATTTACTCGTGTTTGTATGTTTCTGCATCTTGTTATGCAAAGGTTGGGTCTTGGAGGAAAACCTTTGGTAAATGTAATTTTAGAAACAAAATATATAGTATAAATATAAATAGATGAAAAATTGTTATGAGTTAGTAAAGTTTGAGTTACACAATAAAATTAAAAGTGAGTTTAGTCAATTTAAAACGGTAAAGAAGAATAATTAAATTTAAATTTTCATTGGTGAAAATAGAAGAAACAATAAGAAAAATTATTCAAAAGAAGAGAGTTATTAAAAAATCTCAAAAAAGTAGTATTTATTTACATTGATTGAAGATAAAAGGGAATTGAAGCCAAAAGATAAAAGAAAATATTTCTAACCTCACACCAACATCTCTAAAATGATCACCGAGCTTACAAGGTCACAAGTTAAAATTAACATCAAAGCTAGGATGAAGGGGCTACTGATTATCAAGGAAAGGTTGGAAAGTATGAAAGTTAGGGAGCAAGAAAACCATTCCAAGTTTCAAGGTATCATAATAGAAAATCAATCTTTAGAAGTAAATAACAAAGTTATAAGAAGCATGTAGCGATGCTCTGAGAAACATTAAGGGTAGAGGAAACACAAGCTTCAACTCATGAAACAAGCTTAGCAACTCATGCAAGAACCAACAAAAATAGTCATAGAAATGGAAAATTCAAAAGGTGAAAAAATTCAAATGCAAGTACAATATAAAGTAAATATTCATGAGTTCTACAAAATAAAGGGCATGAGTTCTACAAGGGCCAATAGACAAGGTAATGGAAGAAAACACAAAACACCACAAATTACAAGAAAGAGAACATAGAGCAAGTATTGGTAAAATAAAAAGTACAATAATTACAATTTTGAGAGGTTATGGAGAAATTGAAAGCACACTCAATTTTACCAGTAACTCTCTTAGAGGCAAGTTGCAGTAGAAAAGATAATTTATGAAGAAAGAAGATTGGGAAAGATACAAGAAGAAAATGATAGAACTATTAAAGTTGTTGTAATGGCAATAGATGACAAGAAATGACTCTTAGGAAAAAGAGATCTACTGTAAGGTTCTCATTTCTTTCTAGATGAAGACCTAACAACTATGTAAATAAGGAGAATTGGTTAAAGTAAGAACCATAAAGAATGAGGGAAAATAGACGTGTTTACAAATTGGTAAAGTTGTCATTACCAAATCGTACCTCAAAACACCATTAGATAACAAGAAGGTAATAAAGAGAGGGCAACAAGATGATGGCGGGAAGGAGAGTAAACAAATAAAATATGGATAAAGAGAAGAAAGGCTAGTATCATATATTATCAACTACATGATAAATAATAATAATTAGGCCTCACCCAAGAGCATTCAAATTTAGTGTATTGGAATTGCAAGGGGTGCCTTCAGAGGAATGATCTTGGCTTAGAGCTTGTTGTAGATGAAAAGAACATCGTATATCTAATGAAAAATCATGAGCATGGTGGGTGGATGACTCATTCATTTGATGGTTATATGAAAAATAATTTGGATATGAAACAACAAAAATGAAAAGGACGTTATGGAGTTATAATTGTGTTTGATAGGAAAATTTAGGGGAGGAACATCCAATTGGAAACAAAGAAACAAATCAGCAATAGATTTGATCTATGGATTGCTTATTTGTAATGGTATGGATAGGTGGAAGTATTACAGAATTACACATGTAAAGCTAGTAAAGGTATGAGTGTGAAATTGGTTACATCATTGTATTGCAAAGTTTGATGGGTAAGATATAAAAATAGAGATAAAGAATCCTCTTCTAGAGATAAAATCCTCTTACTGCCCCATTAGTACTATGTTTCTTTGGCCAAAACTCAAATAGCCTACAATAATAGAGCAATATAATCATCAACACTTAGCAAAAGGAAACTTTTGAATAACCTAAAAAATTACTTTACCTTTATAGAAGCTTTGAAATAAATAATGCAAAAGAAAGAAAAAATGAAGAAGGGGTTCATAAGCCATGAATTAACAAACATAATACAAAAGGGTCTTGAAAGAAATGTAAGGGAAAGAAGTAGGAAAAGATTTAATAAGTTTTTTTTGATGAAGAGTGCAAGATATCATGGAAAGCTCTCAAAAGCATAGCAAAGAAGGCTCAAACAAAGTTGTATACCATCCCAAATTGTAAAACCAAAAAAGAGAGTACATGATCACAAGGAGACAGGACCTAATATATTTAAGAAAAAATAACCAAAAACTTTTTGGAGAGAGATTTAACAAAGGAAGTAAAATAAATGATAACATTACAAGCAGTTAATGACTAATTTATGCAAGGACACTATATGAGCACAAACCACGAGAAGAGGCACATCCCATGATCAATATGGCAACACAACTACATAATTCACAAAAGATTAAAGAAAGTAAAAATAAGTTGAGTAAAAAGAAGGCTCGCAACATGTTTGAGTTATAGGAAGAATACTTAAAACAAGGAAAATATATTCTAGCTCTTTATACTACGAGTATTTCTAACAACAACATCAATATTGATTATCCAAGATATTAGACAACCAACCTTGTGATATCTGAGGAGTGGTGATATAAATCATCCATCCAATTACTAGGCCATCATGATCAATCATTTGCTAACAAAATTATTGGAAAGCATGGTTGAGCATAAGATTAATAAGTAGATAGAATAAAAAGATGAGAAGAAAATGGACGAGAAAATTGTTAACCAAAGAATTGGACTAGAGTTCACAACATCAATTTAAGAGACATCATTGAAAAAAATTGGGAGAGTAAAGAGGAACGAAATTTCTATTTTATTGACTTCAAGAAAATATTTGATACATATCCTAGGAGTAATTAATGGTGTAGAATGAACAATATTGATATCCACGAAAAATATAGAGGGGTTGTTCATAGGATTTCCGAGGAAGTCTAAGTAAAAATAAAATATAGTTAGACATTTCAAAAAGTAAATTCGTATTAACATAAGTATCAAATAAGGTTTTCATCTTTCCATTATTATTGTTAGTCGTTATATTGATAAACTAGAAGAATCGCTAAATAGGCAAAGAGGAAATGACGTTATTTTGGGAGAGTGTGTCATGAGACTTTTCTTCTATGCTTACAATCTCTTATTGATTGATTGATATGCATAAGGGTTAACAAAAAAAACTTAAATACCTTAGATCAATTATGCAAGGAATTTGGTATCCAAATCAACACCAATGAGATGATAATGAACTTCTCCAATACAAGGAAGAAAAAAATAGCCTAACCTCTTTTTGTAGGAAATATTCTAGACGAAGAAACAGGTTTTAAATATTTTGGCATTGATTCCAACAAGTTCAATTATAGTACTTATAGAAATAATAAAACTTTAGGGGAATGGAACATGCTTTATGCTTTGTTAAACACAACCTAAAGGAGGTGAACTTATGAGGCTGAAAAAATATGTAGTTATCTTTGGGATTTTATTTAAATTACAGTGATTCTTTATAGACATGAATTATAGGATAGTATCACTTTAGTGGTAAAATGGAAGCAAATAGAGAGGATTTAAAAACACATAATCACAAATAGATTTAAACTCAAAAATTTAGTCCCTTATGAGATTCTTCTTGTTGAAACAAATACCTTTCCTAAATTAAGGACATTTCTATGTTGTGTCTCAAAAGTTATCTTTACAAATTTGAATAAATAGAGACAGTCTCTAGGTTATCATCAAAGAAGAATTGAATGATAGAAAGAAGTCTTGGATGAAGCAAAATGCCAAGTGGATGAGGAAATGGGGCTATCGCATAAGTATGTTCCAAAATAATAATAAAGTAAAAAAGACCTTTATTACAAGATAAATTGTGCAAGTCCATGTGGGAAAAATCATTAAGATAGAATAAACATTATTATGGAAATTTTAAGAAAGCTTATGATTATCAACACTTACACGAGAAAATATATTATGGATATCAAATATTCTAACAACTTAATTGAGAACTAACGCATACCATCTTCAATATGAAATATGTAAGTGGAAAAGGCATAGCCCACTTTATACTTGAGTACAAAGCTTACAAACATCTAGGCCAAATATGTAGACATTTTAGTGGCCACTTCACTATAGGTTTTTTTCAAAGAGGATAAGGTTGAAAAATTTGGGGATTTCATCATCAAGCTTCTTAGTAGTAATTCTACATATAAAAATATAGAAAGATGAGATTTTCTATTTTGTTAGGTCTTGAAATCATAGCTCACACTTGTAAAGGGATTTGTCTAGCTTAAGGTCACACAAACCATTCTTGAATGTAGAAATTTTTTATCATTGACAAAATATGAGGGATAATAGTCCAATTGCTGATAGTGGATAAAATCTCATCCACTTTAGGCTTGGTTAGACCTATGGAGGTGTTCCTAAAAGTAATATTTAACTATAACTAAATATTTACATTATAAGTTTAAATAATAGTAGTATCTATATGTATGACTTAACAAAAAGTTCTTTAACTAGATCAAAGATTAATTTATTGTTATGACATGTATTAAGGTGATATGGACATGAAAAACATGATTCACTACAAATTTCTTAGGCTCACTAAATATATCTCCTTGGGTATAACATTGAATCATAAAATGCATATGAACTTACTTCCTATCTCTACACTGCTACTAAATGAAATTATTAATTTTAATGTATGTAGAATAAAGGTTTTCAAGGTTGATGTGTGCATTATTTGGGTTATAGAATCACATTTAGCCATAAAAAATAATACATATTAAACAACATTAGAGGTGCCATATTTATTAGTGGATATATACTTAATAATTATTCTCCAAACTCATAAACATTCACATGCAACCAGAGATATACTTTTAAAATAAAAACTTGTGACTTGTTGGTTTTGGATCATGGTCTTATTGGTTTTGGAACCCATTTCATTTTAGGTGTTGTACAATATAAAAGGGTGAGAAATAGTAGGATGAAGATCACTCACCAAATTATAGGATACATTGGAATACCAAAACCTCCAACAAGGTGAATCTGATTAGCACATCCAAGAGGGTAAGGGTGCTAATGTCAGATCTACACAATGTAGGGTTTTGGATTCCTTTATGATAAGAATCATAAGGCTATATAAATATGATATGATATGTTTAAATTTGATCTATGAAAGAAAGTGCAAGAGGGAAATAGGAGAAATGAACACAACTTGAAGAAGGAAGAGGCAAATGGACCTTCAAATCCGATTTTGACTGTTGTAGAGGTGTCAGAATCTGGTAAAACTCTAGATTTGGGCTTCTGATGTCTGTAACTACTTTCTGTGAAAATATTAGACCCAGAGGACAAGGTCCTTTAGGGCAGCCTTTTCCAAGACGATGTTCCAGAATTTCAACCTGGTCCTTTTAACTCCAAATTTGATAAAAAAAATTAGGGTTTATGTGACTATATATGAGGCTCCTGAATCCATATATGAATCTTCATTACCTACTCCTGCACACAAAAAATAAGGGGAATAAGTTTGAGGGAATGGGTTTGCCTTGGTCAAATCCCTATTTAGGAATCAACCTTGAAATGAAATAAATGTAATTTAAGGAAATTTTTTTATGTAGTAGAGATTAAATCTAAACAATAAAATATATCATACGATGTAGATGCATTTGTCTCTAAGTATGTGATCAAGAATGTTGATGCAATAGCTTTGACTCAACACAAAAACCAAAAGGAAATCATGTAAGGCAAAACCTCATGTAATAGATGTTGTAATTCACCACAATGTTGGATTGAAGAAGAAGAAGACTTGAGAGATGAATGTAGATCTCCTTCCTTGATGTCAAACTCCTTTGTTTGGCCTCTAATAGGGAAAGAAGTTAGATGTATGGAAGGAAATTCCTTGAATGAATGATGGAAATGAATACTTGAACACTTAAAGACTCTTAATGGCCTCCTTGTACTTGAATTCTTGATAATGGATGCTTTCTTGCACTTGAATCTCTTGAATGCACAATGTATGATAGGTTACATGTGTGGGTGATAATAATAATGGATGTCAAAATGAGAGGCTTTTATGTCCTTTTATACTCATTTTGGGGCTATGATCTCATAGGTCGACCTCAATTAAGACTCTAGGAGAAAAAACCCCACATTACGCCCAGAGCCAACCAAAACACAAATCCCTAGGAAAAGGCCGACCTAGTTTACCTAGTCTAGGACAAGGCCAACCTGGGTGACCCTATCCAAAAAAACCAAAATTTTCCCAAGACTTAGGGGAATGTGCCAAAAAGAGGTGGTGAAAGCCGCAGTCTACCAAGAAATCAGGATGAATCCTTAAATTTGAAAAGGAATGCATACATCATAAGTGGGAAATGAATTGTGATTGGATGCAAAATGGGAAATCATGCATAGAAGTTAGAGCCAACCTCAGGCTTTTAAAGAAAGAGGGGGACATGTATTTAAATTGAATATAATTTTAAGTGCACTATGAGGTCCTACCATAAGAAACACCCAAAATTAGACTCAAAATAATCCTAAAATGAGCACAAATTGAGTGCTTACTTTTTAGGTCAGTACATTTAGCCCCCACTTTAGTGGGAGTATGAGACAAGCTCATGCTCACGGTAAAGGAAGAGATAGAAGAAAGAAAGAGAGATGATGATAGGCGAATTGCAAAGAGATAAGACAACACTAAGTTTAAGGACGCAACCCCCCAAACCAAGGATCTTAACTCCACATCCATGCATAAGTGTGCAGAAATAAAGCAAAAAAAAAAGAAAAAGAAAAGACAAAATACACATAAAAGGGTTAGTACAAAACTCTAAATTCACTAGTGAAAGAGACCTCGATCATAAATGTCACATCCACTAATATCATATATAGAAAGGTATTGAAAGAACACAAGTGATGAAATAGGAAGAAAAAGAGCATCTCCAAAGACAATACAAACCCCATGGTCCAACCTACTAGCATAAATACAAGAGCGAAGAGAGAGAGACCATGAATCCAACAAGTTAGAAAATTGTGTTATGCTTGTTGATTCGTGGGGAGAGAAGAGAGAGGAATGAGAATGGATGGTCTAGAAAATTGTGTTATGCTAGTCAACTCTACCTTGAGAAATTTGTGCATAGTGGTGGCTTGAAAATGTTTTGCGCACAGATGCAGCTTAAAAATGTTTTGCATAGGAACAACTTGAAAAATATTTTGTGCACAAGGGAAGCTTGAAAAATATTTCGCACATATGGGCGGCTTAAAAAAAAATTTGCGCACAGGGGCGGCTTAGGAGATCAAGCCTATGGAAAGCATTGTCTCCATGTGGATCCAATAAAAACCAAGAAACTGCATATAGTACAAGGGAGGTCATATGTATGCCCCCTCCTTATGATGGAAACTTAGGATAGATCATAAGGAAGAGAATAAATGATACCTACGTCCAACAACAAGAAGATATCATTAAAATAATAATGTATGTCATAAACTCACCTCAGAGATTTGACTCTTATTAGCTAAGAAAAATAGATAATTGTGAAAGGATTTCCTACGTGCGGGAAGAGACCCTTGAAAGGAAGAGATCTCGGCTACAAGACATCTACCTTCAAGATGAGTTCTTGAACAAAGATAACGTCTTCAAGACATGGATGGGGGAGAGAACAAGAATGCACCCATTTAGCTCCATGTTGCCAGGTGAAATAGGGATTCTTGATGAAGGATGATAGGCTTTTAAGTAATAGATGTGCCCTTGGAGGCATGAAAAAGATTGTTAATAAAAATGTTAGGATCTTGCAAGAAACAAAGTATCTCATGCCAAAAACGATGTACCATGAAGAAATAGTAAAAATCCAAAGAGATGAAGAAAAGAAAGAGAAGGATGTCATATTATGTCGACTTAGTGGTCAACCCAATTATACAAGATATGCACTTCCAAGAAAGGAAGAATTTGTAAGGAGGATACTAATCACATTAAGGAGAAATATCCTACACAACAAGTTCGTACGTGGGAGGACATCATAGTATAAACTATATGATCAACAAAGAGATAATGGATCCTAAGAAGGAGGAGAAAGAAAATCCAATACCCACCTTAAGTGTTAGATCTTTTATAATAGATGAACACCCCCAAGCATAAGGTGTTAAGGAGACAAATTCATGCAAGAGATAACATCATGTTATAAAATATGCAAGGCCACAAGAGATATTGGATGGATAGAAAGGATAAAAGAGAAAACACATTAAGCTCCTGAAGTGGTTTCTTATGTAAAAAATATGCACTCTCAAGCAAACATAAGATTGAAACTCAGGATGTCAATATCCTTATGCATGTCCGAATGGATAGAAATATGTCAACAAAGGGAGAAAATGGATCCCTAAAAGAAGAAAGAGATAATGACCTATTGCCCCCAGTTGAGATAGGAAGAGGGGTTGTCTATTATGATTCCCTCAAGCTCATTACACAAATGTGTTTACATAATGGAGAGAAATATAAAAATAAAAGGATATGCTAAGGTATTTCTTTGATATCAAGGAAATGTAAAAGATTCAACATTAAATTAATAAGACATATATCAACCAAATCTTGAAAAAATTGTCTAAACTAAACACAATCACAAAGATAATATTTGGTAGAATGATGAAAGAAACATATAAATTCACCATTAATAAGTTTTTGGTTTTTTGGAAAGTTCCTATAAGGGAACCTTATTTTAGAATTATATTTGATACTCCAATAGATATTTTTGGCCAAAGCTAAGCGATCATCAAAAGGTTATGGAGTTGGTAAAAGAATGTCAAGATGAGGTTTTGGTTGAGATGGGGATGGTAAAGGATTAACATGAGTTATGAGACCTAAACCACCTCTATGATCTTGTTGAGGAGGAATAATAGGATTTTTAATGCCTTTTTTTGATGTTCATTAATCTCAAGCCCTAAACCTTTGTATCCTTGTTGAGTGGTAATATCATAGCCCATGTTGTAAGTAGCCTTTAATGTAGAAGGAGAAGGTGATTCATTTTGAGGCTTGTTTGAATGTGTTGTATAAGGAGGAATAGAGGTAGGAATTTTCTCTTTGGGGGGATCATCATGCTTATCCTCTTTAGGTGGTGAAGAAGAAAAATCATCTAGGAAATTTATAACATCCGGATCATGGATAATGTTTTGAATGTTTTGATAGGAGTCACAAGAAGTATTAATGACATGCTCACTATGAGCTAGATTTTGAGGAATAGGATTAGGGAGTTTGTGATTAGCATTAGGCTCATTAACCAAGACCCTTATGTTATCTATATATGTCATGCATTTTGTTAAAATTTGAAAAAGAAACACACATGAAACATTGATAATGGTCTTAAAATATGCCTTGTAAGGAGGAGATATACTAGTTAACCTCATTATGCCATATGCAAGAATACCATGAAGGAATACACACATAATGAAATGCAATAAGCTATGATTCACTCCATGTGTTTGATAAAGAGATGTAAGAAAAAAATGTGATAACATAAGTAATTGCACACCAATCCAATTTAGAGAGTTCCATGTTAACAAACATACAACTAGATCTCAAAATCAAAATGGAAATCTTATAAGTTGTGCTCACAAAAATATAAATATGAACCTATATATCTAGATGCATATAATGTGATAAAGCTATGAATGCTAACAAGGAGATCTAAACACCAAATCAGAATATGGATGTAATATGTATCGAGTTCACCAAAATGTACAATATAAAATGGTGAGAAATGATAGGATGAGGATCACTCACCAAATTATAAAATACATTGGATATACCAAAACCTCCAACACTTGGTGAATCTGATTAGCACAGCCAAGAGGGTAAGGTTTCTAATGCAAGATCTACAAATGTAGGGTTTTGGATTCCTTTATGATAGGAATGATATGGCTATATAAATCTGATATAATATATATTTTTGATCTATGAAAGTAAGTGCAAGAGGGAAATAGGAGAAATGAACACATATTGAAGAACGAAGAGGCAAATGGACCTTCAGATATGATTTTGACTAATGCAGAGGTTTCAAAATCTGGTAAAACTCTAGATCTAGGTTTTTAATGCCTATAACTACTTTCTATGAAAATCTCAGACCCAGATGACGAGATCGATCGGGAAACCTTGTTTAGGACAATGTTCTAGAATTTTCACCTAATCCTTTTAACTCCAATTCTAATAAAAAATTTCTAGGATTTCGGTAATTATATCTAAGGCTCTCGAGTCTAGATCTGAAACTCCTTTACATACTCTTGCACAAAGAAAAGAATGAGAAGAAGGTTGAGGGGAGGGGTTTTCCTTTGTCAAGCCCCTATTTAGGAATCAACCTTGAAATTAAATAAATGTAATTGGAGAAAATGTTGTCATGTAACAGAGATTATATCTAAACAATAAAATATATCATACCATGTAGATGTAATTGTCTCTAAGTATGTGATCAAGAATGTTGATGCAATAGCTTTGACTCAACACAAAAACCAAAAGGAAATCATGTAAGAAAAAACCTCATGTAATAGATATTGTAATTCGCCACAATGTGGATTAAAGAAGAAGAAGACTTGATGGATGAATTTAGATCTCCTTTCTTGATGTCAAACTCCTTTTTTTGGCCCCCAATGGGGAAAGAAGATAGATTTATGGAAGGAAATGCCTTGAATGCATGATGTAAATGAATACTTTAATGCCTCCTTGCACTTGAATTCTTGATGGACTTGAATGATATATAATAGATGTCTTCAATGGATGTTTTCTTGCTTGCACTTGAATCTCTTGAATGCACAATGTATGATAGCTTGCATGTGTGGGTGATAATAATAATAGATATCAAAATGAGAGGCTTTGATTTCCTTTTATACTCATTTTGGGGCTATGATCTCACAGACCGACCCCAATTAAGACTCTAGGAGAAAAAACTCCACATTGGGCCCAGAGCCAACCAAAACACAAAGCCCTAGGACAAGGTCGACCTAGTCCAGGACAAGGCTAACCTAGGTGGCCTTGTCCATACAAATTAATTTTTTCCCAGGACTTAGAAGAATGTGCCAAAAAGAGGTTCTCAAAGCCACAGTCTACCAAGAAATCAAGGCGAATCCTGAAATCCAAAAAGGAATGCATAGGTCCTAAGTGGGAAATGAATTATGTGATTGTGCAAAATGAGAAATCATGCATAGAAGTTAGAGCCAATCTCAAGCTTTTAAAGGAGGAGGACCTATATTTAAATTGAATATGCTTTTAAGTGCAATATGAGGTCCTACCATAAGAAACACACTAAAGTAGGATAAAAATGGTCCCAAAATGAGCACAAATTAAGTGCTTACTTTTTAGGATGGTACAGGTGCTAAAGACGGGGGAGGGGGGTGGCAGTGTGGTACAATTTCAAGTACATATTTAAACAGTAAAATATTAATTTTTACATGAGAATTTGGATCGTTCATCATTAGGTCATAGATATAATAGTAGAAATTATGGTGGCTTTTCTTACCCTATAAGACAACCCTCTTTTATGAAGGAATTGTATTATAATAATGTATTGGATTGTAGTATGTGTAGAGATTTTTGATAGAAAGAAGAGGGAGTTATAGTAGATGTGTTGTAGGTTGTATCCCTTTTTTTTTTTAATAAACAAAAAGGGAGGACCAACTATATCTTTGTGGACTTAGACCAAATTGGGTGAAACATGTATATCTTTGTCTTTGAGTTTTATGTTAATTCATGTTTTAATTTTACATTCATTTTATTTTATATTTCTTTGTTATTTTATTCTGAATATGATGAATTAAAATATTGTGACATTAATCAAAACCGTGTTACAATTACACCAATAAATTGATGAGAATTGTTTTCATTAGGATTGTGCCTATAGAAAGATGCAAAATCTATCTCTCCCATTGAAATATGTAAATAATCTCAGGCTGTGGGTATCCTATGGTGAGAATGAATCTCTAGGATTACAAGGTCGGTTCCTTATTAGTGCCCACCTAAACTAAATTTGAATGAGAAAAAGGGTAGAAGGATGTGTGTGTAAAAATGGAAATCTAAAGTTAAAGGGTGATGCAACAATATAATAATCTGACTTGCAGCTAAAATAAAAACTTCACAGGATCATTCATAAAAGACACCTCAAAATCACAAACTCCATTAGACATACCCTGCAAAAATGACTCATATGATAGCTCCTAATATTTTAATATTTGAAGAGGAAAACACTAATGTTTTCTCAGTTTCAACATTGAAAAGTAAGACACAACCATAGATCTACACCATGGCATATCAAATTCTACATAAAATACTGAAAATGTGTTGATTCAACAAAGGTGAAAACACAATATTTGGATCAACTCAATCAAAATCAATGTTGGACACACAAAAATAATGGAGAAGGAATCAGTCTCTGTATATCAACAATCAGGACATCTGCAACAAATCATCAAGTCCAATACAATCTACCAATATTTGCAAGATGCAAAAATCTGGCCAAAAGTTGGAACCCTTAAAAATGGGATCAAAATACAAGATGTAGACCTCAAATCAAGAAGGGTTGGATAGATGAGGAAAACAAGGAGGAAGAGGGATCAAACTACTAGAAACATGCAGTTGACCACTTCAAAACTCTCCTAGACCCGAGTCTATCACATGTGGAACTCCAAATCAATCTCAACTACCTCATAACTGTCCCAAAATCATGCAAGAACTCTTTGGTCAGATGCAACTTAAAACCCCTCCAAAATAGGGGTGCAACTACTTTTAAACCTTGTCAACTGATAATGAACTCAAAATGCACTCAAAATCCCTTCAAAACTGCCACTAAGTGATGGAGAAATCGAAAACCCCTCCCCTAGTATATCTTCTCATGTAAGAAACAAAAGGCCCTCTTACCACTAAAAAAAAAAACTCCAGATCTACTCAAAAAGATGAAAAATCCTCCTATAAGAACATCTAATCGTGTGAGAAAAATACATCCCCTTTGCCCAATTAAGTACATGAAAGAAATCAACCTCCTCTATCAAAAAATAAACTCCACTTCCTTATTTTCCTTAGTATGCCACCACCTCCATTTATATTATTTTATAATTGTATTTAATGCATTTAATATTTAATGAATAGCAATAATGCTATTTATTAAACTCTAAATATATTAAAAAATAAAAAATAAAATGCAATAATATAATAATATATCAATTCCCTTAATGAAGCACATGACCCCACTATGGATTACTTGCTCTCTGCATGTTGCAAAAAAAATAAAAGGCACATAATACTTCTTGATGACATAGATAGGTTACCCAAAAACCCTAAAGAACCAAAAAGCCTTAAATCATATCTCATTTTTCATTTTGTTTATCTCTTCTTCTCATGATCTGCGCCACCATGGATGAATATATGGAGCTAGGGTTTGTTGAAGTTCGATCTGGAAATAAGTATGAATCTCGATCTTGGAGGTTTGAGCTCTGTTCTTTCCTCTTTCAACTTGGTCTCATTTTTATTATATGGTCACGACATATGTTTGTTCCTCCTTTCTTTAGACACATCTGTATATGGCCGCAACTTTACATTACAGACGGTACCTCAATATTCTCCACGTGGCTACCATACTGAACATTTCTGCCCCTTTTACCATTGGCTATGAGATGAAAACACTTTGTTTTTTAAAAAATTATTTGTTTCATACAAGTGTATCTTCTGATGTTCCTATGTTTGACCATGAATACCTCTACCTACAATTGAAGGTTTGGCATCTAGGGAATGGTCCTCTCTGGTTTATTGTGAGGATCTTCATTTTAATGCAACAGTACTGACTTGGGACATAGAGGGTTTCACACATTTCACTGATTCTTTTTTGTATTTGAATATTTCTCCTTCATGATATTAGAAAATGGGCTCTTCTATTTCTTGCCACTACTTCCTCCATTTGTTTAATGCAATGGTGCCACCTGATTCCCTTGTGACTCATAAACCCTTGTTGTCCTTGTCTTTTGGTTGCGGCCTTGAGATGTTTGTATATAAGTCATTAAGAAACACTTTTGAATGCATTTGAAAGTTTGATGATTATCTGAACATCTTAGTGATGTCTCCTTAACAAAAATGATTTCTCTGTTAATATGTTTGACTGTGTAACTTAAACTTTTTTGCATTGATGACTCCTTTGAATGATGTATGTGACAGCTAGGGGCTCTCTTGTCACTTTCAATATGTTCTGAAGCTAAAACTATATTTTATAATTCTCTACTCTCAAAGCATGTACATTATAGAATTCATTCCCTGAAATGATTGTTGCTCTATTATTGGGCCTTCACGTACATAACATCATGATAACTACATTATATACTACTCATACCTTTGGTTGAAACCATTGTGGGTGTAACTCGACACTAGTTGTTACTGTCCTTTTCTTTGCATCTTTTTCTTTAAAAAGATTTATCTCTAAGAAAGATGGAAATCCTTCCTAAATTCTGATTAATCTAGGATATATTAAAACATCATATGACTCAAAATATGAAGAAGATTCTTATTCATGTTCTGGGATTATTTGCTTGTATAATGTGACATTGTACTTTGAAATACCAATGTTGTAGCCTTGCATCGATAGATTTTAGACAGTATGACTATTTCTGAATATCCCTTCATGGTATATTTGGTGTATGGTAGTGTCACTGTATTTTCATTGTGATTGAATCCTTAGGGTTTCTCATGGCCATGTTGTTTCACTATTGTTGTTTCTCCATTTATTTTTTATCATCACCTTGTGTAGTTTCCCATTCATCCCTTCATAGATGTTCATTGTTATTTATAAGCTATAACTTTGAAGGATCGCTTTCCTTTTATGTAATTATGTTGTTCCCCACTTGAACCCATATTTTGCACCTGCTCATGTTCTATTATTGATTGCACATTGACCACTAGCCCTTATTGATTTTTTTTCTCATTGATCTCACTCTTCAAATTTATTTTTTATTGTATCTCATTGTATCATTGTGTTGTGGTTTCTCTTTTCATTGTTGTTTCATGAATGTTGTCCTTTTGTATCTACTGCCATAGATATTTATTGTGCTCATCATGATTGCTCCTAGAAGGATTTCACTATTTACTTCCTTGTTGTTTGAACTGTCATTGTCGTTGCCACTGTTGTTCCAAGACCACCTTCCATTTTTTATTACTATAGTTTTAGAGATCATTTCTACATCTGCTATCCTACACACAACTGTAGCACTGAATTTGATTATCTTTTGCATGATGGTCTTTATTCTCTTTGATGTGGTCAATTAATAGCACTAAAAAATTGTATTTAACTGTCCACCGTGCTTATATATGCTATAGCATATTAGCCATGTCTTGTAACTACGTTCCAACACCCTCTACATTTAATTGTTATTTTGGATGGAATCCTTTCCCTTATTATTGGCTCTTTATTATCCTAGCACTATAGACACTATAGCTATGCTCCAACTGATTGCAACTTTGTTCACTAAAACTGTAGCTCACTACATATTTTGATATTTTTGTTATCTATCAACTCTCTATTTTGATCATAGTTCTTACCATACTTTTCAAAACAACATTTATGATCCTTACAGTTATGACCTTTTTCTTTGTTTATTTCCTTTGTATAACAACAATGACTTATACTTTGACAGAGATCCACTTTGATAGGAAACTTTGCTTCTCCTGTAATATCTTTGTTTTTCTTTGTACATATTCTCCTTTGATTTTTTGTAACATTGTATCAGCATATCAGCATGTTGTCTATACTCCTCATGATATATCTTCTTCCTTTTGATTCTTCATCTTTCATTATGATCTTTATTATTTTATTTGTACCTTTTGCATGGGTGACCATAATATGAACAATTATGAAGTATCTATTCTTACACATGACACAACTCATTAGATAAAAAATGTGAAGTTCCATGATGTTCTCTTTGTATCTTTAGGTGAATTTTTTGATATTATTTATGATCTCTTTGATGTGGTCGAATATACTTGTATGGAAGTCAACTCTAGAGGTAGGGTTTAGCTCATCCATTTCTTGTTCTTTTAGAGTAACCACCATTTTCTACCATCTCTTGCAGGTACCTCGAAGATCTAGAAGCAACTTTTGGAAGCCAACTGCCCCAAATGCAACTCAACAATCCATCAATGAAATGTTTTTTTTTCTTGCATTATCTCTTCAGTTTAAAACCCAATCTAAAGCTCAAAATTTTAAAATGAATAGGATAGTACCTTACACCTTATCTAATTAGCTACACAGCTCTGCCAATTTGAGATGGATGTGAAAATTGGTAACAATAACAAAATTCAAGGAAGGATCTTATCATATTTGTTTGCCCAAAATTTCAAAATAGCCACACTTACTTGATGAGGAGACATGATTAAAAATAATTGCTTCAATAACTACCTTTAGGAAACTTGTAGAATGTACTACCTTGATGGTGAATGAACCTAATAGATTCAAGACCTTATAATACTTGTTTTGCGAAATAAGAATGATTAAACCCTAAAAAATGAATAACCTAGCAATACATATCATGCAGTGCACTCGACCAACCTTGGAAAAATATCCATGGTCACTTTTTCATAAATGAGACACCCACACCTTTGACATCATCAACATGAATCCCCAAAAACATCCCTTTAAAATGTTTTGAGGTACCTAGAGGTTTGAAGTAATTCTTCTTTATAGGATTCCTATCATTCTAAGAATTAATGTTGCCCATTAGTTTAAGTGTAAATGGTAGAGAAGATCTCACAAAATTATCTACAATAATGGATATAAGATGGCACGAAACATTAACCATTAGATTAATTACAACATTAGCGCCTTTATCTTTTATAATTAGAAATACCTTTATATCTCCACCCTTTGAATAAACTTATTTTTTCACCTTATTTTTTCATAGGAGATTTTGAATAGGTAGATTTAATTCCATATCAAATCATTAATGGGGTTCTAAGGCATGGAATAGATAGGTGTGAGTGAATAGTACAAAATACAATAATTTGAAACTCGTGGGGATCTAGGATCAAGGATAACTCACGACCCTTACTATTAATGAGGATCGAGGATTAGTAGTAAGGCATGCTTATGCTTAAAGTAAACATGTTGGAGAATTCTATATCATTAAATCTAAAAAAACATATATAGGAATTTATAAGGAATTGGGGAATTTATATAGATCAAGGTCTTCATCTCTTTATGCATTCCAATTGCGATAAGTCCAAATTCTTGATCTTGATCTAAGATAGTATAGTGGAAAGTGTTGAGAATAAAACTTCCAAAATATCACATACCATGTACCGCATTAGGAGAATTTTTGCGTCTCAAACTCCGAAAAAGTTTACATAGTAAAATGTCAAAATTTGGGAATTAGGGATTATAAGGAAAATATATTCAAGTAAAGGAATAGTGAAAAACATTAGCACCTAAGGGAACTTAGTGTAGGAATCAAGAACTCAGGATCTTTAGGAAAATCATTAAATAAGATGAAGCCTAAAATAATGACAAAGTAAGTGAAAAGGTAGTGAATAGTTAAAAGAGATGTAAGGAAGAAATACTTCAAAGGTATAATAGGGAAAATGGATGAAGGTGAGCATATATGCTAAATAGAGGAGTATAATATCCTAGCAAAGGCAAAGGAACAAGGTATAATTTTAAGGAAAGACCTACAAAGATGAATTAAAAAACAACGTTAACTCTAATAAAATCATATTACCTTATGAATTAGAGCATAAAACATCTCACACTTACACCTTTCTAGGACCCTTGCAACTTCTATGTCCAGTACACACATGATAAAAAAGTTTCCCAAAGTGTATGAAAGATTTAGGACTCAAGTATAATTTGGAATTATTAAATTGAGTGCCAACAAGCTCTATATGTGAAATATGTGTCATATAGAAACAATGAAAAACTAGATCTCTACCTAGGCATAAACTAGAAATATATAAATAGAATGAGAAACACAATTAACCATGATCAAATTGAGATCTTGACTACATACAGATACACAACATGATATTTAAAAATGAGACACTATATAACCTATGACCAACATTACTCACACAAAATATCATTTCAAATATTTATCATGAGTAGACAATTCCATCAAATATCTTTTCATATATTTGAGATTATGCACATTGTGACTATATTGTTCAACAAATTCACACAAACCAAGCCATTAAAGATTAAAACTTATCATGCTTACACTTTTTCTTAAATATAGCATTCCATATGAGGAACAATGCTAAACCCTAGAAGTTTCTTTCAAGTGTTTTTCTATCATTTAAAAATATTATATTTCTCGCTTACGTGAAGATATCCTTTCATTTATAGTCCTACTTTCATCTTATCATATCACCTCTATTACTTAATTGGATATTTTTACATTTTAGATACTTCATCAACATCTTGCAATGGCTAAGACTTAGGCACCCCAAATTGATTGGCATTTTAAAATCCAATCTATATACCAACTCAAATAGACACTTACCAATAACAACCTTATAATTTTCCCTAGTATTCCACAGTGCATACTTTAACATTCCATCCCATATTTTATTTTTTATGGGAAATGGTATTTAGATTATCTTAATAAGGCTTTTATTATTGGACTCAACTTATCCATTTCCTTGAGTATGATAAGGGAATGAATAAATTAGATCAATACCACACTTTGTGCATAAGTTTGAAATATTGTGTTATTTCAAACACATTACACTATTTGTGTTAATTCTTGTATGCATACTAAATTTGCTTTATTGTAATTATTAATTAATTATAAATTAAATTACAATGAGAATTCTAATTTATAATTAACTAATAATTAGAATAAATATTACAATTTGGGTGTTGCATAGACAATGGTATTGCATACCCCTCACAATTACACACTACACAAAACCTTCCATTAGGCCAAAGAAAATATATTTCATGAATATGTTATAATTTTTTTAGAAATCCCTTTTTCTAGAAAAATCATACAATTCCCCAATTTTTGAGTTTGTTTTCTCTAACACATGTGATATGCAGAAACATTTGCATAGTGTGTTGACACCCTATGAAAATGCAAGATTCAGTTGACCACTGGGGGATTACATTTCCTAGAATTCATTAAAGTATTGTTCTTGTAGTTAGATCAAACTTCATAGGTGAATCCAAACCTTCCTCAGTAGATAAAACATCTCTATCTTGAAAAATAAAGGACTTGGATTCTCTTTCTCACACATAACTCATAGAAAAATATTAAAGCTTTGGATAGAAATAGCATTGATTTTCATGGCTACTATGAATCTCTTATGGAAGCATTTACCCTCATAGAGTTGGTGTACAGAAACCACAAGTATATAAAGGATTTTTATAGAAAATAGTGACAATTATTATAGAAGATTTTGGTGTTGGATTACCTCTCCTTCATTATGGGAACTTGGTATTATCATGTTATATTCATTCATAAAATTATCTTTTTGTCAATTATTTTCTCGTATTATCAATGATCATATTCTTTATCTTGGCTATATGTGGAGGATGAAATACCAACATGGAGGGTTTTACTTAGGTAAACCCATAAACAAGCATCCCAAGCTCTCCCTTTGCTTTTGTGTGTGTAGGTTTTCTAGAGGCTTTTTGTGGGGCCTTTTACAGATTCTCAATGCTCAATGATTCCATTCACTCTAGTTAATTGACCTATTGAAGTTACTTCTTTCAAGTTATTGCTATAGTTTTTTTTGTATTTTGCACTATTGTTTACTTGGGGTCATGGAAGGCACAGTTGTCATTTTATAGAGAATTTATTGATTTTTTTGTACAAGATGACAATGTGCCATATAACAGTCCATGCCTAAGACTGATGTCTAAGATAGAGACGTAGTTTACATTATAGGAAGCTCATCATCATCTACATTTTCTATTTTAAAATTTTTCTTGTTCAAATTATAAAATATATTCATTTATTAAAATTGATATTCTACAATTGAGAAGTGTGTATAAAAGAATAGTGCAAAATACTTTGTCTTTTTAATTATATTTTAGGTATGAAGTAGATAAACTCAAAAGTTATTATTTTTGGTTTATTGGAATGTGAGAAGGAAATTGAGCTCTCTCTCTCTCTCTCTCTCTCTCTCTTGCAAACATAACATGACCATATTATTGATGGAACTAATTATCATCCCAATTTAGAGATTTTTTCAATCATGTTTGGAACCTTGTGATTAGATGCAACCTATCACTTCTTTAGTGAGACCTTTGTTGTACAAAGAACTTAATTTTCTAAATGGCCTACCAATTGACCTTATGAACTACACTAACATATGCATAGTTTATTTGAAGCGATGACTTCTCCATTGATACCTTTATTTCACTGACAACATCATTTATGAATAGCCTACTAATTAACCCCATGTACTTTATATATTATGCAAAAAAGAAAAAAAAAATTACTTAATTGTCCTTCCTCGCCTCATTGGCATAGGTACCAATTTTACACAAAAATGGGGTTGCTAATATAGATATAAAATAACCACAATCACATACCATTAAATGAATTTTATTTTAGAATTAAAGATGAAAGAAATTTTAACGTCCATGAGGCTAAAGATAACCTATGGGACAAATCGCCTCACACACTATTTTTTTCATTTCAACCCTTTTCTTGTGCAACTTGATAATGGGTGCCTCCAAGTGGTAAACTATCCCCTTGTTGAATAAATCAACCCAATAATTAGTTGTCAAGATATTAACATAGTTGTCCCTAATGTTCTTGAAGGCATCAGACTCTAAAATGAAATGCTTTTCTATTTCTACTTTTTAAAAAGTATAAAAAATACACACTCTTTCTTCCCAAGCTTATTTTGGTCTTTTCTAATGCCCAATTTCATAGCGAACTTGATGAAAGTTGGTCCTTAACTAGGCAATAAGGATTTTGGATCTCTAAGAGATATTGACCCCTATGTATGCTTTTTGATGATGATTATGAGTGGGATTAAATTCTTCAATATAATTCTATTTCTTTCTCATTATGTCTTTACCCCAAGAACGCTTGTGGAACTTATCCATAACAAAATCCTTTATCTCTGTACTATTTGTGGGGAATGAGTTTAATTAATTATCCCATTTACTAAGCCATTTTTTATTTTGTCAAATCCAAATATTTTTTTTTGCACAATATGTCATTGAAGACAACCTTAGGTTATCTGATGGGGAGGTCACCTTACTCTCTGAAATTCCTACTCTCTTCTAGGAATCTCACCAGGAATCCTATTCAATTCAGGACTCTCTACACTCACCCTTGAGTCTCTTAGGGCTGCTCTCAGACCCTGACCAGAAGGACTATCCTATTCCCTCTTTCCTAGGTTCCCTACCCACCGAAATATTTCAATCCTCATCTCATCTTATTCTCCATGACTGAATCAGATCAGTCATGCACCTTTCTCACTCTATCTCCTTTTCCTACAAGTTCCCTAGCCGGACCATCTAGCTCGCCTAGGACTTGTTTCCAACTCTGA
>MU225979.1:173436-215367 GCA_018584345.1 Thuja plicata
TGGAGGATCCTGTGGTGGAGGTAAATGGGGATCACCAAGATCATCATCCTCATCATCCTAAAACAAAGCTGGAAGAGATGAGGGAGTAGTGGTAAGTGAAGTAGACTCTGGAAGTAGGGTATCTACTGCAGGAAGGTGCTCATCAAACTGGACATCCCATCGAAACAGGACCTCTCTAGAATCAGGGTCAAACAACCTATATGCCTTAACATCCTCGCAGTAGCCAACAAAAATGAGGTGTCAGCTCTTCTGCTCCATTTCTCTCCTTTGAGCGTCAAGCACAAATGCCCATGCTTCACTACCAAAAACTCAAAATGAAGATACATCAGGCTTGACATGAGACCAAGCCTCCTCATGAGTCATATGTCGAACTGCCTTGTGAGGCATCCGATTCTGAATATAGTTGGCACAATTGACTGCCTCTTCCCAAAAAGATGAATCCATGGACCTGGACTGTATCATACAATTAGCCATCTCCTGAAGTGTTTTGTTCTTTCTCTCTGCCACACCATTCTGCTGAGGGGTGTAGGGCACTAAAAACTGATGCTAAAGACCATGTTCAGAGCAAAAATCCCTGAAAGCTTGGTTCACATACTCCCCCCATTATCTATGCGTATCTAGCGAATAGAAAGACCAGATTGCTTCTCCACAAATGTCTTAAAGAATTGAAATGAATCAAAGACATCTGACTTGTACTTCAAAAAGTACACCTATGTGCACCTGGAGAAGTCAACAATAAATGTGAGCACATATCTAGCACCAGAAAAAGGAGTAGGAAATGACATGAGGTCACTATGAATCAACTCCAATGGTGCCAAAGCACGAGTAGCTCATCCCTGAGGAAAAGGATACCTATGTTGTTTTCCAAGGACACAACCCTGACAAACCCCATTAGTGAAAGTAATCTGTGGAAGCCCAAGAACAAGTGCCTGTGTGCTCATCTATTGAAGATATCTGTAATTGACATGGCCCAAACGCTCATGCCAAAGTCTACTCACTGAATCTGCATGTGCTATAAGACAGGAACCTGTGGCAGCAAAAGACTCAAATCCATCAAATCTGTATAGTCGGGATGTAGTGTCAACACTCCCAGTAGCCACAATCATCTCAGAATCATGTAAGTCCCAAATAACCACATCATGTGGTGAGAACTCAACTGTCTTACCAGAGCCAGAGTGGAAAATCTGATAGATAGACAAAAGGTTTGTCGAAATGTCAGGGACAAAGAGAACATCCTGAAGAGAACCCCTAGCTAATGCAACAGAACCAGAACCCAAAATAGAAAGATGAGATGAGTTCCCAACAGTAATCTGTGAAGTAGCACAAGGAGCAAGTGAGGTGACCAACTGCTGAGTGTGATTCATGTGGTGAGAAGCACTAGAATCAAGAATCTAGGTGGGCCCAGAAGTCATAGCTCATGCAGTAAGAGTATGACCTTTCCCTGCAGGGGAGGATGTGGACTGAGGAGCTGAAATGTGATGCTCCTGCATGGCTTCCTTTGAAGCCTCCAAATGTTTCCAAAACCTAGAAACGGGATGTCCATCCTTTCCACAAAAGCTACAGGTCTCAACTAATTTCTTCTTAGTTTTGGAGGTAGACTCCGTAGACTTCGAAGAAGATTTACCCTTGGAAGGGTTAGCTGGAGGTTTTGAATCATTTTTCTGTGCAGGTTTGGAGGAAGACTCATTGCTTGTGAAATATTTCTTTGGTTTGCCTTTCTATTTTGGTTTCCCCTGTGAAGACTGAGTAACCAATGCTTGGCTAGAAGAGCCAGAAGCATCCATCTGTTGGATCTTTGTCTGTTCCTGTGTCAACCGATCACAGAATGTATCAAAAGAAGGCATGGTGTGCCTAGCACCCAAAGCATCCATGGTGGAGTAGAAAGTGGAAGAGAAGATCTGATACTGTCCTTGCAATTTTGAGAGTATCAAGAAGATACACTCATCATCTGTCTTGGTTTTCCCACATCCCTGCAAAACTGAGCGCAGAGACTTGAACTTCATCAAGAAGTCCTCAATGGTGGGAAAGCTGGTAGGTGTCAAAGCAGTCAGCTCTGCATCAAGCTGTAGTGCCTGGAACTCATTTACAGTGCCAAAAAAATCTGAAAACTTGCCCCAAATGGCCCTATGAGTGGTCAAACCATCCAAGTGAAAGAGGAGACTGTCAAAAATGTTCAGTGCAATCAAGCCCATGGCTTCATCCATCTTATTCCTGTGCTGAAGAATCTCTAAAGGGTGATGTAGGACAGGTTGATGTTCATCTAGGCATGACCATAAGCCACGTGACATGAGTAGCCTAGTCATGTGTGCTTTCCAGGTGTGGTAATTGTGCGGTGTTAGCCGGGCCACAGAGGGGTCCGACATTGAGAGAAGAAAAAGACGGAAGTAGAAGGGTTAATTTCTGAAAGTAAATTACAGAAAGCAAAAGCACCCCCCATAATGTATGATTCTAACCCCCATACAACAAATAATCAATTACTGAAAGCACAAAAAAACTAGAGAAAAACTTGAACACCGGATGCAGAGAGGAAGGAAAATAAAGCCTCTACTTCAATGCCAAAAATAGGAACTCAAATGGCTGAATCAGAAAACAAGACTAGCATCATTGTGTCCATCTCGGAAACACCTTTCCGATGATATTTCATTTTTTGAAAAATGACACTATATGGCCAAAAAACCACAGGTACCCCAAAATGCAAGCTCACTGGAAAAACACAGTCTTGGCAAAAAATTTGACATTCAAACGCCCGTCACCTGTTTGCGGAGTTAAATTTGATAGTCGTCAAAGTACGTCAGAAGAAGTTTTTTGATCGCCGAAAAAATGAAAGTGGCCGGAAAATTTGAAAAAAACCTGCTGAAAAATATTTTCCGACCGCTGACATCACAAGTGATGTCAGCTCTGCACAGGGGTGGCAGCCGGGCGGCGGTGCTGGAGGAGGTGGCGGCCGGGCGGGGAGCGGGTGGCGGGCCGGTGGCTTCCAGGTGGTGGCCGAGCGGCAGGCCTGGGTGGCGGCACGGTGGCCGCAGGGCGGCGCGCTAGCCAACAGCGGCGTGTGCTGGCAGCGCCCGTCTTTGCTTTAAAAAGTGCCTTTTTTAATTTTTTTTTTGAGTTTTGTCTCAATTTTTGTGCCCGTACGGCCCTTGTAGGCCAAAAAAATTTGCCTGTAGTCACAGTAGCCAAAATAGTCAAACTTTATATGTATTTTAACTCTCCCGGGCCTTCTGAATGCAATGGTAGAGTCTATTTTTGCTCAGACTCCTCCTAAAAATAGAACCTCCTTCGAAGTGATAGAAAAACTCTAGAGAAGCTGTGGCTATCGTCTTCGAATTGTGGCTTCAAAAACATTCAACCCAGGCAGCAACAGGGTGGCTCTGATACCATGTAGAAGTTGACAAATCTAACTTCACAGCTCGCCAAGAACACCTGCATGCAAAATACCTGAAGTTGAATAGAGATCTGTGAGAAAGAGGCAAGGGTTTGGAAAATCTCAGCGGAGTGAGAGAGAATTATTATTTCCCAAAAAAGTAAATACAATAATTATAAAAGTGGCATATAAGGTGAGAAACCCTAAAGATGGAGAAAGCTAGGTTTGTGCATTTAATAATTAATAAAACATATTAATTATTATGCACCTACAAATGACAAGCTTAAGTGAATAGAATAATAGTTAGCTTTAATAATTAAATTGAAGTGATTTAATTATAAAGGAAAATGCACTATTACTCTAACAGCTGTCTGACCATTTAGCAACTTCTCAGTTCAACACTTCTGAAAAAATAATAAATTAGGAAACAAAAATTATGAAAAATATCTAGCAAATAGGTATTTATGTTACTTTTCTATTAAAAAAGAAAAAAGAAAAAATGAATTTCGATATATACATATCAAGTTAGAGAGATCAAAATGAACATATGTGCAAATTATAGTTAATATCACTTCATAACTCAATAAACTATAAAATATTCAACCAAATTGAACAAAAATAATTGGATTCCCTAGATATTTGTATTAAAAACCTAACTTCAAAAGAATTACATTCTTATCATTTTTATAAAAAAATGTTATGTTGATCAAAGTGAGTGTCACTCCTGAAAAATATTGATTTTTCAGACAAAACACTTTTTGAAGGAGAAGGAAAATAGATACAAACCAATTGCAATTTTTAAAAAAAAAATATTATTTAGAAACTAGAAACAAAATGCAAAAAGTCACTAGTTTACATCATCTTCAAATTCTTAATGGTTTTGTAGCAACAGGTATCTGAAAGAGAAGTTTTTTTTCAAAATGTTTGTTTTAGTGTCAAAGTTGGCCAAAAAGTTGTACACAATATTCTGGGATCACCCCCCTATGGCAGAACATTTGTAGATAGATCGACAGAGAATGGGTAAAGATAAGTTCAAATCTTGGGATAGGAAGGCGAATAGGTTGAAGGATAAGTTTTTTGCTAAGGAATACCAAGTAAGTTTGTTTAGAAAGTTGCATAACTTTAAGCTGTATAGTCAGAAAATGGAAGAACTTTCATTGTGGAATGGTTTAGCATTCTGATTAAGTGGTTTTGGGTCATGTCAAGCACCTTGAATGGCTCTCTGACTTGGATCTGGCTTTCCCCCCTATTCTGCCCCATTTCCCACTTTTCTCTGGCCTATTTCTGGCATCCTAAACTATAAAACTAAGATTTTTGACCTCATGATCAAATTCAACCTTACTGGGTCAAGGTCGACCTTGACCTTGACCTAGGTCAAGGTCAGCCTCGAACTTAACCTAGGTCAGAATCAACCTTGATTTTGACCCAAGGTCCAGAGTTCAAGTTTCTAGGGTTTTCACATGTCAGACTTCGAAAAAGTTTAATTCCTGCTTCTGGGTCGGCTATTTTGGGTTCTAAAATGATGACTTGAAATTATATTTAATATAGGTCCTCTTCAAGGGATATAGGTCTAATTGGAATTTAATTCTCCTATGTAGGCCTCTCTAGAAGATTGTGCCCTAGATTCATATCTAAGGAAGCTTTCTCCTCTCATTTTCTCTAAGACTAAGCATGATCTCAAGCTCTCAATGAAATCTAGATGTGAAAGACAAGCTAAGAAGTAAGATTTGAAGCAAGCATTCATCTACTCTCAAGAATTCAAGAATTTTCAAGCATTCAATTCATCAAGGAGATCCATTGGTAGCCATTGAAGGATTCAAGCTCTATGGAGCCCTCTTGTTGAAGATTCCTCCATCCACATTCCTCCAAGCCTCTTCCTATTCAAAGACCCATTCAAAATTGGTGTTGAAGATCTACAAGAAATTGATTTGAGATATCCTACATCTGACATTCTACATTCTACATCCATTTTTTGCACACATACTTGTGTATCCACGGATTCAAATCCGCCACAAGGATTTCTATACAAGCAAGGTGAATTTGTTCATTTACTTTGTTTTATTTATGCAATTTCAAATATACTTTAAGGTTAATTATAAAACTAGGGTTTGACCAAGGAAAACCCCTCCCCCCAAAAAACAAACCATTTCTTTTAGAGGGACAGGTTCAGAACATCGAATTGGAGTGCAAATCCGGATACCCTTTTCAGCGAACTATCGGGATGTGGAAATAGATTTTCTGTTAGAGATTTTGGGTCAAAGTCGACATTCTATTTTGGGTCAGAATAAAATTTTTTGGGTTAAAGATGACATTGATTTATGTGTCAAAATCAAAGATTTCTCTCTAGGTCAAAATTGGAAATTCTGGGTCAAAGGTGACATTGACTTGAGGGTCAAAATCAAAACTGAGCCAGATTAGAAAAATATTTTTGGGTTTTCTTCATCTCTGCGTTTCTGTTTTAGATCTGGTTGCAGATTTTCCAGAAACTCAGTGCAGACACCCAAAATAGCATTCTTTAGATCTGTCACATTTTGAGGTTAATACCTGTCTTCAATTTATTTCAATTAAAGTTTTTAATCTTCCTAAATCTATTACACATTCTCTTCTATAAAATGGAAGTTAGGGTTTCTCTTTATTCCTATCCTTAATAGGTTGATTTATTTATGCATTGATCCTTTCTTTAGGGTTAATCAATTTGGATCTTCCCTTTATGAAATTTGGGATTAAAAGGACAATCTTACCTTCTTCATTTACAATATATATTATTACATTTCACACAAAAATCACATTAATTATCCTCTTTTACATTTACCACATTTTATTCTTTACATTTTGGTGAACCCGCGATAGACAACTCTTTCTTTTTTGGTGTTAGATTTACATTTTTATGTTATATCTTGTATGCATATTAGATTATCTCTTTTATGTCCTTTCATTTACATTTAAAAAATCAAAAATCAAAATCTTGTGTTTCCTAAATTAGTTCATTTGCATTGCATTACTGTATGAGCTTTACTACTTCTAGTCCTACTTATAGTATCCCGGTTAGAAGAAGCCATAGAATTATGGGTTCATTTGATCTTGAGTCTTCCTCTCCTTTCCTTAGGGTCTCTAATGAAAATTTTACCACTCATCATTCCAATCCTTCTATGGAGAATAACTCTTCTCACTCATCTCATGATGAGGATGATGCTTTAAGAGTTCCTCTTGAACAAGTTCAAAAAATTTCAACTAAACTTGATAAAATGGGAAATTGGCTTATTCAAGAAAACCATAATCAAGATTCCATCTAAGCTATAGAGGCTATTAAGAAAGTCCTTCGTGATAGTGATCAAGGTGTTAATCTCTTATGTGGTATCACTCATCTTGTGCATTTGAATGTTAAACCTTTAGCTCAAGAGGCTCAAGATCTAGGATTCACTCCTCCTGTCACTAGTGGGGAACCTTCTTCCATTCCTTTACCTAGCATTCCTACTTACACCCCTCCTTTAATAACTACATATCCTCCAATTTCATCTATTCCTATGAATGTTCCACCGATGTCTTTCCCTACCTCACAACCTTCTTACCATAATGTTCCTTTTACATATTCCAATCCTCTTCCAACTGTGGTTCCTATTGTTCCACTGGTTGTGTCTTACATTCCTGCCACTTCCTACACTTTTCCTAGTGTTCCTAATATTTCTATGCCACCCATTTCTTCTAATGATTCCACAAATATTAGTTTGGCTCAAATTGTGTCATCTTTACAACAACAACTTCCATCCTTAACCCAATCCAAGTTTAGCATTCCTACATGTGACATGGGTAGTCCTTTATCCTTAGACATTATTCATGCTACTGTCCCTCAGCAAGATGATACGCCTCATCTTGAGAATTAAAATGGTAAAGGAGATCTTGTTACTCACGTTAAAGCATTTAAAATCCTTTGTAGTGATTAAGCTCATGACCATAGGATTTTAGTTAAGTTGTTTGCTAGAACTTTTCATGATAAGGCCTTGCAATGGTATTGTTCTTTACCTCCTTATTCTATTTATTATTTTCCTAAACTTTCCAATAATAATATTGGTCTGCAAGTTTCCTTAACTGATCTTATGCATTGTAAACAAAACACTAAGGAAAAATTGACTAATTTTATTGGTAGATTTAAGCATTTGTATGCTCAGATTTCTTATCTTGTTCCTGATATTGATATTCAACATATGTTTATTTCAAATTTACAAAAGTATATTATAGATAAGATTCTGCTTACAGAATTTACCTCTTTTCAACAACTTTGTGCAGCACTTCATCATTGTCAATCATCATTATCAATTACAAGTGATTCAATTTGAGAGAAACACTCCAATGGCTCTTGTTCCAGTTGATAAGAGTGATGCCGCTCCTAATCCTAATAAGTTTCAGAAACCTAACAACTATGTCAAGATAAATAAATAGACGAATGTAGTCACTGATCAAGTTGTTGTTGCGTCCAACAATGCCACTTCTACATCCACTTCTTTTTGTATGAATTGTACGTTTACTCCTCTATCTAAATCTTTACATTCTCTTTTAAGTAGGTTGTTAAGTGCTAATATGATTACCTTGCCTCCTATTAAACCTCTTCTCCCTACTACGATGGCATCAAAATCCTTTGATCCTAAATATTTTTTCCGATACCATTAACAGAATGGATATTCCTGATATTGATATTCAGCATACATTTATTTCAAATTTACAAAAGGATATTAGAGATAAGATTTTGCTTACAAAATTTACCTCTTTTCAACAACTTTGTGCAGCACTTCATCATTATCAATTACAAGTGAGTCAATTTGAGAGAAACACTCCAATGGCTCTTGTTCCAATTGATAAGAGTGATGCCGCTCCTAATCCTAATAAGTTTCAGAAACCTAACAACTATGTCAAGATAAATAAACAGACGAATGCAGTCGCTGATCAAGTTGTTGTTGCATCCAACAATGCCACTTCTACATCCACTGCTTTCTGTATGAATTGTACGTTTACTCCTCTATCTGAATCTTTAAATTCTCTTTTGAGTAGGTTTTTAAGTGCTAATATGATTACCTTGCCTCCTATTTGACCTCTTCTCCCTACTACAATGTCATCAAAATCCTTTGATCCTAAAGCTTTTGCCAATACCATCGACAGAATGGCCATGATACTGAAAAATGTTATTCCCTAAAGCATAAGGTTCAAGACCTAATTGATTCTAATGCCTTATCTGTTGATAATTTTGATGGTAATGGGAATAAATTTGTCTCTCCTCCTATTCAAAACCTTCAAATTTATACAATTCATTTACCTACACATGATACTAATACCGTCGCTCAACCATCTTTTGTGGATATTGTTTACGATTCAAAGATGGATGAACTCAATCACATTGTTAATCATGTGGAGGGCGTTGTTTCATCTCAACCTACTGTTCGTGATCCCTCACCTCCACTTCAACTTCAAGTTCCACCTAAACCTCAGAAACAAACATAAATGACCTAGGGAACTCTCAATTACCTTTGATGATTCTGAGACTATTAAGGCTCCTGATGGTCCCCTTTATATTTATGCTAGGATTACTAAGATACCAATGCATGGTTATCTTGTTGATCCCACATCTTTAATAAATATTATTAATGAGGAAACCATTTTTATGAAAAACCTACAACGTGATTGTTATGATCTGGTCCTCAAATCGGTTTAGGCATAGTCTTGGATCGAGCTCACCGAGCTGATCACCTGTGCCGCACAACTTGAAATCTGAAGCCTATGATAGCTTGATGCAGTTAGGGATGGAGAAACCTCAAAGAGATCAGTCCAATAATTTTATCCAATACAACACATTGGAAACAATAAGCCAAGATGGATAGAAATGAGATATCAACCTTATATTATTATCATAAAATCATTTACAATAGATCTCTAACATGCAGTCTTACATGCCAATCATATAGGCCTAATTATGATTAATAAACGCTTACAAACCCTAGCCAAACTAAAGCCAAATAATCTTATGAAAATCACCTATCCCTTAGGAACAAGTTCAGAAGGATATGAGGAATTTTGTACAAATTTGTAAGGTATGTCAAGTTGCAAAAGGTAGTAGTCAGGATGTGGGGTTGTATAAACCTTTGACAGTACTGGTCAGACCTTGGGAGGAGATTAGTATGGATTTTGTACTTGGTTTGAGTAGAACAAAAAGAGGCTATGACTCAATTTTATGTATCCTTGGTTACTATGTTTCTCCTTTATAGAACTGGCAGTAATGGATAAAGGAGGTGTAGGAGTGGGAAAAAGACCACGGTTAAGATCTATCTGAGGCATGCTTAACTCGGAAATCTTGTGATGTTTATAGGATTTATATAAACGAAAAAGGTTATCAGGGCAAGGAGGACATGAACTAGGTAATGAAGGCCAAAATAAATCAAGAGTAGCACGATCTCTAGGCCTAGAAGGTTGATACAAACTATGATTAATCATTTTCATTTATCCATTATGAATGAACTTAATACACTTATGAATAGGAGAAGCAACGACATGCATGGCAGTTAACCAAGGAAAACCAAATTTAACTTGAAACTGATCATAAGTAGGAATGACAATGAAGTTAGTATCTACAAATTTACCACAAAGTTCAACAGGCAATTTAATAGAACCAAGTGAAGGATAGAGAAAACCATTACAAGTTTGGATCCATGCATCAGATGTATCATAACAATCACGTTGTAGGTTTTTCATAAAAAGGGTTTCCTCATTAATAACATTTATTAAATATGTGGGATCAACAAGATAACCACGCATTGGTATCTTAGCAATCCTAGCATAAATATAAAGGGGACCATCAAGAGCCTTAATAGTCTCAGAATCATCAAAGGTAATTGAGAGTTCCCTAGGTCATTTATGTTTGTTTCTAAGGTTTAGGTGGAATTTGAAGTTGAAGTGGAGGCGAGGGATCATGAACAGTATGTTGAGATGAAACAACGCCCTCCACATGATTAACAATGTGATTGAGATCATCCATCTTTGAATCATAAACAATATCCACAAAAGATGGTTGAGCGACGGTATTAGTATCATGTGTAGGTAAATGATTTGTATAAATTTGAAGGTTTTGATTAGGAGGAGAGACAAATTTATTCCCACTACGATCAAAATTATCAACAGATAAGGCATTAGAATCAATTAGGTCTTGAACCTTATTCTTTAGAGAATAACATTTTTCAGTATCATGGTAATTATGTCGATGGTATTGGCAAAAAACTTTAGGATCAAAGGATTTTGATGCCATCATAGTAGGGAGAGGATGTTGATAATAATCATTTTTTTGTTGTGGAAGAGGATGTTGTCTCTTGTGTTGTAGTGTAGGTGTATAAAGAGGGATTGTATTTCCTTGACAGAGATGAGTACTTAAGCATGAAGATGGATATGTTGAGAGTGAAGGTGAAGAAATAGTTGATGGTGATGAAGAAGGATGACTGGTTTAAGGTTAAAGGTTGTGGGTTCATTGGATTTTTTGAATTCATTCTTGCTGGTAGACTAATGATAGAGAGTGTTTAGATGTGTGATGAGTATGAGGATGAGTAGATGAAGATGAGAGAAGGGTTTGCAAATCTTGTGTTTATTTTTATTCTTGATCTGTTTGGTTCTTCTTGTGGATCTGTTGGATGGTCTTTTTTAGTGCAAAGGATGTGGAGATCAACTTAGCAAGTTGGTGTGTGTAGGTTCATATTCTTAACCATGAGGGTTGGGAAGCCTAATGTCAAAATGAAATCTTTTGATCAGTTGTGGATTTCATCTATAGTTACAAAGTGAGAGGCTCACTTTTTATTAACCTTGGGTGTCTAACGTAGGAGAATCTTGGGATCTTGGTAATATTGCATCAACTAGAAAGATTTCCCCTCTTGTTTGTTTGTTGTTCTGTTCTAGTTGGGAAGGTCTGGTGTTTCTGTTAGCGGTCGACATGTGGTTGTTATTTTGTATTGTGGTCACTTTAGTGTGTTTTTGGTTTTGTACTGGACCTTATCCTATGATAACACATCATTTGGATTCATCACACATGAGATTTTGAAGATGCTTTGAAAGACTTTCCTATTCTTCATTTTTCCCAGTTAGTCATTGTGTTTTTCGATCATTTCCAATCGTTCAATGGGAATCTATGTATACGATTGTGCCAACTCATTAATACGTTTGAGGCTGACATTATAGTGTGATAACATTTATTAAATTCTTCCTTGGAGGTTATTCCTAAATATTTGGGGTTCGTCCTATTTTTTGTATTACATTATCTCATTTATTGGGGAATGTAATCTTTTCTAAGCTGACTAGATGTTGCAATGGCTTCATAAGCTTATGGACTTGTTCCTAAGATCCAGGTGATCTCATAAGATTATTTTGGCTTAGCTTGGATTGGCTAGGATTGTGAGGGTTTTGAGTGTAATCAGGCATGTGTGCTTGCCATGTATGACTGACATGTGAGATTGCATCTTGCAGATCTATTGTAAACCTTGAGGATAATAATATGAAGGCTTGTGAGGCTTGTTTGTTGTTCATATCTGAGTTATTTATGGATTTTTGTTGTGTGTTTCCATTGTGTTGACTCTTGTTGTATAATTGGACTATTTTGATTGGATAAACTCTTGTCATGACTGCGTTAGGTGGTATCAGAGTGATTTTCAGTCTTGTGGTGGCAGTGATTTGAGATCTTGGACTTGTAAAGTTCCTGGGTCATTGCTTGTGTGGTGGTAGAGACTAGATATGGCTCGCATCAATGAAGGACTTACGCAAGAGTTGTTGGAAGGGATTGTTACGGAAGGTTGAGTTTCTATTACCGATTGATGGCTATTATGAGTTTATTAGAGTGTGATTTGTTGATGCAGTGGTTGATTGTTTGCTCCTAAGCTTTCTATCCAGTGGATGGCTTGTTATGGGATGGAAGAATGTAGATCTAGCCTATGATAGCAGAGGATTTGCACGATGAAGGATTAGAGAGTAGTTGTTATTGATTGCAAAGCTTGGAGTGGGTTTTTCTCCTCGAGACATCACATTGGTGAACAAATTGCTAATTTGAGGTAGGATGAGAGCATGTTCAATAGATTTTTGATTGAGAGGCAATTGAGATCTTGCAGTCAGATTGTCGAGTAGAGGTAGTTTCACCTTGTGAAAGGGGAGAGGTCACTGGATAGGATGAACCCTAGAAGTGTGAAGAAAATGTTTGAAGACCTCAGGGTTGAGTTGAGGTCTGATATTTGTAATGCTTTGGTTGGTTTGAGGAGGAATCTTGAACTTGAGAGTCAGTGTGAAGAAGCTATTGAGGAGCTGAAGAGGTTGAGCTGGCATATATTGGTCAAGTTGTGGATTGTTTGGCCTTTGAGAAGTATTTTTCAAAGGATGAGAAAGTAAGTTAGGGTTACTATTGATAAATAAGTTAAGCTTGATGAGGTATGTACACCTGTGAATGCTTTGACAAATATTGCAGATAATAAGGTAAATATGGTTATGGGTGAATTTCATAATCTGTTGATTGGATCTGATGAGCTAGTTGAGGAATGTCTTGTTATTGAGGAGGATAATGAGATTTTCTATATTGAAGAGGTTGATGTTGCTAAAGTTGGAATTGAGATTCCTTTGGCTGGATCTGATAATCTTGTTGGTGTTGTTGTTGAGTTTTATACTGATTTCAGTAGGGGTGTTACTGTTGATGATATTAGTGAGTATGAGAGGGCTTGTGATAAGACTCTTAGTTGTAATTATGTGCATGTTGTGATGAAGAGGTTCAAACTGACTTCTGTTAGTTGAGTGCTAATTTGTTGCAAAGATTACCTAGAGGGTGTGAGAGAGAAGACATGTGGTTCTTTGCTGATGTTGATACTAATAAGATTGTTGTTGTAGAAGAGGATGTTGTCTCTTGTATTGCAGTGTAGGTGTGGAAAGAGCGATTGTATTTCCTTGACATAGATGATTACTTCAGCATGAGGATGGATATGTTGAGAGTGAAGATGAAGATAGAGTTGATGGTGATGAAGAAGGATGAATGGTTGAAGGATAAAGGTGGTGGATTCAGTGGAGTTCTTGAATTCATTTTTCTTGATAGAATAATGACAAAGAGTGTTCAGATGTGTGATGAGTATGAGGAAGAGTGGCTGAAGATGAGAGAAGTGTTTTCATATCTTATGTTTAGTTCTATTTTTGATATGTTTGGTTCTTCCTGTGGATTTTTTGGCTGGTCTATTTTAGTGTAGAGGATGTGGAGATCATATCAGAGAGTTAGTGTGTGCAGGTTCATATTCTTAACCATGAGGGTTGGGAAGCCTAAGGTCAAAATGAAATATTTTGATCAGTTGTGGATTTCTTCTACAACTACAAAGTGAGAGGCTCACATTTTATTAACCCTGGGTGTCTAATGCATGAGCATCTTGGGATCTTGGCAGTCTTGCATCAACCAAAAATATTTCCCATCTTTTTTGTTTATTGTTCTACTCTAGTTGTGCAGTTCTAGTGTTTCTGTAAGTGGTCGATCTATGGTTTCTTGATGAAGGTCAAGGAAGGACGATCCCCAATGGAGATGTCCTAGCCCCCAACCAATAACCACACAATGGAATGTAAATAACAACATAGAGATTTATATCCACACAATGCAAATACTCATAATAGAATAATTATATTTTCATCCAACATGCCTGGCTGTAAGGCCTTCCGGGTTACGGCCAAATACAATGCAATTACAACAGAACTCCGTAAGATCTCACAAGATCCAAATGAAACCCTAGCTAGCCCAAATCCACACATTGGTAGGAACACCCAAGGAAGATCTAAACTTGTGCTCGCAAGCCCACCAAGCAATCTCCTTGTTTCCCAAGCCGCAGCCACTAGCTCCTCTTACAACTCACTCCTCTACTTCTTCCTCTTCTCCAGGATGAATGAATAATCCTAGCTAGTCCAAATCCACACACTGGTAGGAGCCCCCAAGGAAGATCTAAACTTGTGCTCACAAGTCCACCAAGCAATCCCCTTGTCCCCCAAGCCACAGCCACTAGCTCTTCTCAAAACTCACTCCTCTACCTCTTTCTCTTCTCTAGGATCAATGAATGAATGACTAAAGACTTCCCCCACAACCCCTACTTATACCAATCTAAGCCATAGGTCGGCCCTGAACATAAATTAAATACAAATACCGAAATTAAATGCCACAAGTCGGCCAACAACAACAATTAAATGCCCAAAATAGATGTCTTAGTAAAATCACGATATCTCCTAGCTCCAGATGAATTAGGACTCGTGCTTCGAACCGTAGGTAGAAATCTAGGCCCTATTCAATCCCTGAAATTTGCATCCTCTAACTCTTTGTGGAAAATTAATTATATGGATTGTAATAGGCACCAAATTCCTAAGTAGGGCCGAGCTCCTCCCGGTCCATGCCAAGCAACCAAGATCATGCCAAGTTCCATTAAATACATCAAAACCAATTACCAAAGACCCAAGGAGGTCCACACAACTCTACCAAATCCCTCACACATGAAAATGAGTCCACACAACTCCATCAAATATCACAAACATGCAGGATAGCCAACTACCCTGGGATGCTCCTGCATCATTTCTCTTTTGTGTTGTGGTCGCTATAGTGTGTCTGTGGCTTCGTGATGGACCTTATCCTATGATTGCACATCATTTGGGTTCATTACACATGAGATTTTGCAGATTCTTTGTGAGACTGTCATGTTCTTCATTTTCTCGGCTAGTCGTTGTGTTTTCTTATCATTTGCTAATCATTCAATGGGAATCTTTGTAGGCGATCGCATCTCTTAAATTCTTTCTTAGACGTTTTTCCTATAGATTTGGGTCCTGACATATTTGTTGTATTACATTTTCTCCTTTATTGGGGAATGTAATCTTTTCTAGGCCGACTAGATGTTGTGATATGATTTATAAGCTTATGGACTTGTTCCTAATGGACAGGTGATATTATAAGACTATTTTGGCTTAGCTTTGGTAGGATTGTGAGGTTTTTTAGTGAAATTAGGCCTGCGTGCTTGGCATGTATGATTGGAATGTGAGACTGCATGTTGCAGATCTATTGTAAAACTTAAGGATGATAATATGAAGGTCTGCAAGGCTTGTTTTTTATTCATATCTAAGTTGTTTATGCACTATTTTTGTGTGTTTCCATTGTGTTGAATCTTGATGCATGGTCAGATTGTCTCCTTTGGGGAAACTCTTTCCATGACTGCATCAAATGTGAGGCACACAAGTTTTTTTGTACCCCACTTTAGATACTTTTCTTGAAGGTCAACTAGGTATTTTTCTTTACCAAAAAATAATTTCTTGATACCCATCTCAATCTCATAAACAATTAAAAGCTTAATAGTAGTGTTGACCAAGGGGAGCTCAATCTCCTGCCTTGCACTACGTCAGGTGGTATCAAAGCTTGAAGTTCCTGAGTGTGTGGACAAATCGCCGAGGGTGAGGTAGTTTGCAATGGGACCTTGGGTTGGAGAGTTTGTGATTTGTTGCATAGGGTTTTCGAAGATCTTGGAAAATGCCTCCAAGAAGATTGGACCCTAGGGAAATTGCAGATCTCTGTGATGTTGTGGATTCTAGGGTTACAAAGAAGGTTAAAGAAGATTTTATATCTGAGATGGACTTGATGAAGAATGTTATGATCATTGAGATCATAAGGGCTATGAATTATGTACCTCAAAATGTGTGCACTGAGGATGGTTATGAGGAAGCTGCTGAAGGCTTTGAAGCTGCTGGATCTAGTGGAGAGGATATAACTAACCATGTGGAAAGATCTATGGATGACAGAGCTAGTTGGTTAAACAGATATGAAACTTGGCTAAAGTTGAAGCATAAGATGGATGTTTCTAATTTCTTAGGTACATTCAATCCTAAAGACCTTATTGATCGGATTGGTGAATTGGAAGACTACTTCGAGTTAGAGGATATTGTTGATCCACTCAGAGTAAAATTGGCATAGACTAAGCTGAAAGGGCACGCTACTCTTTGGTGGAAGGAATTGCAGTGAGATAGAGAAGAGGAAGGTGAACTAAAGATCACTAGATGGAGATTAATGGTGAATAAGTTAAAGGATAAGTTCATACCTGCTGAATATGAACTTGAGTTGTTTAAGAAGTTGTAGAATCTAAAATAGAAGGTTTTTTATGTGAAGGATTATACTGAGGAGTTCTATAAGTTGACTATTTAGTCTGGGCATAGAGAAATTTCCAAGGAGAAGGTAACTTGGTATGTTAATGGTTTGAGATTCAATATTTAGGATGAGATTGGTATGCTGAAGATTGATTTGGTTAAGGATGCTTATCAATATGCTCTGAAGAAAGAAGATAAATTGAAAATAAAACATCAAGGTGGATCCAGAGGGAAGGAGAAACATGATTACTCAATCAAGGATAAGCCGACTGCTAAAGATGACCCAAAACCTATTGAGCCAAGGAAGAGGATAGGTAAGGTTTCCTTTAAGGGTACTTGTTTTCATTGTGGTGAAGAAGGACATGGAGCTTCTGAATGTTCCTAGAAGACTAGTGACCGAAGAGCTATTGTGGTGAATGAGGCTGAAGATTTGGTGAATGAACCTAAACAAGGAGGAGACAGTTTGTTGGCTCAATGAGTACTGCTTGGTAAGAGAAAACTGAAACCTTGTCAAAGGAGTAATTTGTTTAGAACTCATTTTAAGTCTGCTGGTAAAATCTGCAATGTGATTGTGGATGGTAGTAGTACTGATAACCTTGTAGCTGAGGAGATGGTTTAGAAACTTGGTTTGAAGAGAGTAAGACATCCTTGTCCTTATAGGATTGGTTGGTTGCAAGATGTACATGCTTTGGAAGTGAGGGAGCAATGTCTTGCTGACTTTCAGATTGGCCAGTATAAGGATCAAGTATTGTCTGATATTGTGGACACGAGTAGTTGTCACATATTACTCGATAGACCTTGGTAGTATGATTGCAAGGTTGTGCATGATTGTGTCAAGAATGTATTTTCTGTTGAGAAAGATGACATAAAGTTTTCATCGATGCCTTTGCAAAATGAAGAACTCGGTAGGAGGAACCTAAGCTTTGGGAGCCAAGTTGAGTTGAAGGATTCTGAAAGGGCTAGAGATCAGTATGAGGAACAAACCTATGGAGTGTCAAGGAAAGAATAGAGGAGGCAAAGGAAGCAGAAGTGGATTCAGGGTAAGAGTGTTGAAGACTTGGAGGACATGTACATGAAGAACCAATTAAGGATTTATGTGTTGAATCCTGTAAGATGTTCTTCCAGTATTTAAGAACATCTTTTCACACCTGGGGTGTCTAATGCATGAGCATACTGGGGTAGTTGGGAATCCTGCATGTAGGAGCGTTTATCCTTGGTGTTGAAGAATGCGGTAGGTATGGTGTTGCTCAGTTGCAGTGCTGGCCAAGGAACTCGGTTGCTAAAGGGAGGCTCGACCACTGAAGAACTCAACAAACTTTGGTGCTCGACGATGCTTGGCTTGCTCAACAGTTTGCTGACACTAGATACTTTGGCTTGCCGACTGATGTTCTTGAGAATCTGGGAGGCCGAATTGATGCATTTAATTTGTGTAGCGTATGATCATGATGTGGATCGATCATGGGGATGTGTGTGGACCTATTTGGGTCTTAAATATTTATCCTATGTGCATTTATTATTTATTTGTAGACTGAATTGTAGCTTGAATATGTATTTAATGTAAGGGTTTATTTGCAACATGCCGACTTGTGGTCATGCTAGTATTTAAGGGGATATGGGGTAGAGTTGAAGTAGCAAGTAGGTAGAGAAAAGATTCAAGTTAGGAATCTAGAGTTGTGAATTTGTGAGCAGAGCTAGTGGCTGAGGCTTAGGAACAAGGAGATTTCTTGGAGGTCTGTGTGCACAAGTTTAGATCTTGCTAGATGTTTCTACCAGATTGTTGTGGCCTTTTGTTGCAGATCTGGCTAGCTAGGGTTAGGGTTGAATTAGATCTTGAGGGATCTTGCATAACTATTATTCACTTTTTATTTGGCTGTAACTAGGAAGGCCTTACAACCCAACACATTGCATGTAATCAGTTGTTTTATGAATAAAGATATCATATTGTTATTAACTCTTGGTTTCCTATTGGGATTTCATTGTGTGGTTATTAGCTGATGGCTTGGACATTTCCTTTGGGGATTCTCCCTCCTTTCACTGCATCACTATTATACAAAAGGTGTTATAAACATGTAAAAGATCTCACGGTAGAAAGAGGGTTGCAAATACTTTTCCAACTAATCCATAGTATGATGAAGAGTGCAAGGCAACCAAGAGATTTATAAAAGGGAAAGATACGAGCATATAAGACAAGAAGAAACATGAAAAACTTGTCCAAACTAAAAAAGAGGAGTATGTAAATGCAAGATGGAGGGATTTAATATCTCTGATTAAATTAAATCTAAAATATTTCTAGAAATAATTGCAGCAAAGGAAATAACAAATTGAAAATAGTATTACAGATGCTCAATGGTTAGAATACACAAATTTACTTTATGAGTAGATTCATGAGAAGAACTCCCCACCCATTGCGAACACTTCATTGGAGCTCTTCTCGGTGGATGATATCAAATGAGGAATAAAGAAGTTAGAAAATGGTAAGGCAAGTGACATTGATGGGCTTCAAGCTAAATTTCTAAAGTGGGGACTTGATCTCCTTGCCCCTCACATAAAAGGAGTCTTTAACAAGGTATGTCAGGATGGCTTTCTGGTTGGCTAGACTACTAGTGTGGTTATCCCTCTATTTAAGAGTGGGGACATTAATAATCCTTCTAATTATCACACTATTATGGTTAAAACTCTTTTTGGAAATTTTTTTGGGAGAATGGTGGAATGTAGAATCAACAGTTGGGTGAAAGGGGAAGGAAAAAGAGCAAAAGGGCAAGCAGGTTTCAGACCTAGACATTCTACTATTGATCATTGTGTCACTCTTAGGAATTTGATAGAGAAAATATGGGACAACCAGGGGGGAGAAGCATATTGCTATTTTGTGGACTTTAAGAAAGCCTTTGATACGGTACCTAGAGACAAGCTATGGAACAAAATGAAAGAATTAGGCATTCCTGATGTGTATAGAGAAATAATACATAAACTTTATCAGAGAGTTAGAGCCAAAATAAGAACTAAGGATGGAATCTTTGAGTGCTTTGGTAGTGACATTGGTGTGAAGCAAGGGTGCCCATTATCTCCCACTTTGTTTGGCTTATATATTGATAAACTTGAATCTTTTTTAAACAAAATAAATGGTGAGGGGGTCCAATTGGCTGGGTATGTGGTGAAGCTTCTTTTATACGCCAAAAATCTTATCTTGATATCAAAAAAAACTCAGGGATTAAAAGATGTTTTAGAGGCTTTGGAATGCTTTTTTTAGGAAGCGGGGATGCAGGTGAACATTACCAAGACAAAAATCATGATTTTTTCTTTGAGAAGAAAGGAGAAACATACTGAATTTATTTTTGAAGGCAACTTATTAGATATTATGAAACTATACAAATATTTGGGGATTGAATTCCATTATAGATTTAGCTGGGAAACTTGTGGAGAAAAAAGGATATAGGGAGGGTGGAAAGCATCCTATCCACTTCAAAATAGATGCAAAAATGTTGAGCTTTTTAACTGGAAAACTAAGAAAACTCTTTTTGGTTTGCTGGTCACACCGGTTGTTCTTTACGGCTATGAGGTTTAGGGTTGCAACATGACAAAGTGTGGATGGAGATAGTTAGAGATGATCCCTAAGCACTTAATCACTAGCAGTATGAATGCCTTCAATTCCATCAACAAAGATAGTATGAAACATATACCTTACTATTATGGCAGCATAAATGGTGAAGAGTTGTTGGATTGGTTAGAGGCCATAGACAACCAGTTTGACTACAAGGAAGTATCAGAGGAGAAGAGAGTCAACTATGAAAAGGCTAGATTCAAAGGATATGCATTAGTGTGGTGGAACATGATGCAAGATAATAGGGTAGCCACTGGTAGGAAGGTTAGATTCTTAGGAGAAAATGAAGATAAGAATGAGGGCACAATTCCTACCCACGGATTATGAGATCCAAATGTATCAAAAGTTGCAGAACTTGAGACAAAAGGAGTTGACAATAAGTGCCTAAACTAAGGAGTTCCACAAACTGGGCCTAAGAGAAAGAAGGCAAGAAGAAGAAGTAGAAAAGGTAGCAAGGTAACTCAATGGGTTGAGACAAGGGATTCAAGATGAGATTAGTATGATGGCTCCTGATAGTATGCACAAGTGTTTTCAGTTAGCTTTGAGAGCAGAGGAGAAGACTAGAAGGAGGAATGATTTCCATGAAAGAGGTAGGGGTAACAACAATAGAGGATTCAGAGGCAAGAATAACTTTGGCAGAGGACAAATCCCAAGTAGACCATAAGATAATCAATCTATGGATAACAGTGGGGGTAGTCAGTATAGAGGATCATTTCAGAGAGGAGGATATAGAGGAAGAGAACCACCAAGGGGTATATTCCAGTCACAAGGAAGGTCCAATTACGTCTTTACTGACAGATGTTACAATTGCAACCAAGTGGGCCATACAATGGGCAGATGTCCTGACAAGACTTCCACATCATCAATGGGGGAAAGAAGGAATAAGTTGGTGCAAGAGGATGACACTCAAAGTGTCACTTATCCCATCTCCAACGCAGGGCTAGTATTGGTTGGAGATAATCTCATGTTGAGAAGGACTTTGTTGAAATTTCCTAGTGTCACAGAACCACCTCAAAGAAAGAACTTGTTCAAGACTACTTGTAGATCCCCTGGAAAGATTTGCAAAGTGATAATGGACTCTGGATCCACAAAGAATATAGTGTCAACTGAGATGGTGGATAAACTGAAACTTAGAAGGATACCTCATACCACTCCCTTTAAAGTATCATGGTTAAACAAGAGGCAGAAGATAGTGGTGGATGAACAAACAATGGTGGAGTTTGAAGTAGGTGAGTATAAGTACAAGGTCCTATGTGACATATTTCCCATGGATGCATGCCATCTATTTCTAGGATGCCCATGGAAGTATGATGTGAAGGCCATTCATGATGGTGAGAAAAACAACTATGTGATTACCATGAAAGGAAAGAAGTTTCAGATGGATCATTTACAAGAAACTAATGAGGAGAAGCATGTGGGAATTCGTGTGATTCTCTTGAGTGGAAAGGAGTTTCTAAAGGCTATAAAGAAGGAGAAAGGGGTCTTTTGTGTAGTGATAGTGAAGCCAAAGGAGGATACCAAAGAGAAAGCCATATGCCATAATAAGTACAAGCACTATTGGAAAAGTATCATAACATAGTGGATAATGGATTTCCAAGTGCATTGCCACCCATGAGGGAAGTGAGAAACCAAATAGACCTTATACCTGGAGCTAATCTACCTAACAAAGCAGCATATAAGATGACACCAAGTCAAAATGCAGAGATAGGAAAATAGATTCAAGATTTGTTGGAGAAGGGACTAATAAGGAAGAGTTTGAGCCCTTGTGCAGTGCCAACTATCCTTGCACCCACGAAGGATGGAAAATGGAGGATGTGTACAGAATCCAAGGCTATAAACAAGATCACAATTAGATATAGATTTCCCATGCCCCAGATTGATGATTTGTTAGACAATTTGGGAGGTTCTTGTTATTTTCCCAAGGTGGATTTGAAGTCAGGGTATCACCAAATCAGAGTTAGGCCTGGTGATGAATGGAAGATAGCCTTCAAAACCAATGAAGGGTTGTATGAGTGGCTAGTAATGTCCTTTGGCCTAACAAATGCACCTAGCACATTCATGAGGCTCATGAATGAAGTGCTAGCAGATTTCATAGGTAAGTTTGTAATATTTTATCTTGATGAAATTTTGATCTTTAGCAGGTCTAAGGAGGAGCATGAAGCATTTGGAGATGGTATTGAGGAGGCTACACCAAGAGAAGTTGATTATCAATCACGAAAAATGTGAGTTCTTGAAAACTGAATTAGCTTATCTTGGTTTTGTTGTTGCTAATGGATGTATGAAGATGGATCTTGATAAGGTCAAGTAAATTTTGGAATGGCCTACACCTAGATCCATAGGGGATGTTAGGATTTTTCATGGATTGGCCTCCTACTATAGGAAATTTGTGAGGAATTTTAGTCATGTATGTGCCCCTATCCTCAACACTATCAAAGGAGGAATCAAATGTCATTTCAAGTGGACAGTAGCAGAAGATCAAGGATTTGAAATGTTGAAAAAGAGAATAGAAGAACTACCTACACTTAGGTTCCCCAACTTCAACCAGTTATTTGTGGTGGATTTTGATGCTAGTAAGCTAGCCATTGGAGTAGTGTTAAGTCAAGTGGGACACCCTGTGGCATTATTTTTAGAGAAGTTGAATGAGGCTTTAAACAAAAGTATTCCACCTATGATTTGGAGTTGTATGCTATGGTACAAGCCCTTAAAAAGTGTAGACATTATCTCCTACCAAGGGAATTTGTGGTCTACATAGATAAACATGCCCTTAGTTTCTTAAATGGGCAAGAAAAACTGAATCAAAGGCACCTTAAATGGGTGGAAGCTTTGCAAGCATACACATTTGTGATCAAACACAAGAAATGAGTTAGCAACAATGTTTTTGATGCTCTAAGTCAAAGAGTACTAACCATACAGGAGGTACAGTTGCAAAGTGTGGGGATGAATGATTTGAAAGACCTCTACAAAGAGGAAAGAGATTTCAAAGATGCCTATGAGGCATGCGTAGAGTTCCAACAGGGGTTCAAGGTGGAATTCACTGATTATATGTTGCAGGAGGAACTATTGTTCAAAGGAAACCTCATGTGTATACCTCAGTGCTCAATGAGGGAGAATATTGTAAAGGAGAAACACCAAGGAAGCTTGGGAGGCCACTTTGGAGTGGACAAGACACTTGAGAAAGTGAATAGGTATTACTATTGGGCTAGGTTATAGTCAGATTTCAGAAATTTTGTGGAGAAATGTTAGATATGTCAGAGGACTAAAGGAAAAAGTAGTAATAGTGAATTGAATCAACCCCTATCCATACCCCAAAGGCCTTGGGAGTGTCTAATTATGGACTTCATTTTGGGATTGCCAAAGACATCAAAGGGAAATGACAGTTTGTTTTTTGTGGTGGACCATTTTAGTAAAATGGCACACTTCATTCCATGCAAGAAAACCAATGATGCTTCACATATTGCAGGTTTATTCTTTAGAGACATTGTGAGAATTCATGGATTTTAACAAATTAACAATTTCTGGATTTGATTGTGTTATGAATTTTTGCATCGACGTTTCAAATCACACTTTGTGATCCATCATCAGGATGAACAATAAGAGAACACAAGGAAAAATGAATAAAGTAAGTGATAGGACAGTAAGTTTGTGGGTCACTTTTGGAGGACTCTTTGGAAGATGTTGGGGAAAAATTTGTCTTTCTCTTCAGCCTATCACCCTCAATCAGATGGGCAAACTGAAGTAGTCAATGGATCTTTGGGAAATCTATTGAGATGTCTAACCAAGAAGCATAGATAGTCATGGGATCATATCATAGGGCAAGCAGAATATGCCTATAATGACTCCATTAATAGGAGTACTGGTAAAATCCCATTTGAGATGGTTTATGGGGATAATCCTAGAGGGATCTTGGAGTTAAGGGATCTCAATTTACAAGACAGAAGGAGTGCTCAAGGGGAGTCATTTGTAGAACAGATGAAGGAGCTACATGATCAAGTCAAAAGGACTCTACAGAAGAAAGGGGAGAAATATAAGTCCAAAGTAGAATAGACAAGGAGGTATTTGCAGTTCAAGGTGGGGGATATAGTACTTTCTTATCTCAGAAAGGAAAGACTACCCAAGGGTAAGCCAAATAAATTACTCATGAAGAATATAGGACCACTGAGGATATTGCATAAGTATGGAAAGAATGCATATGAAGTGGAATAGCCTCCAGATTTGGGCATTTCACCCATCTTTAATGTATGTGACATGTATCCCTACAAGGGACCATCCTCAGACACTGGTCAACAAACTCTTTCATAGTTGGAAGATGAAGATAGGATCAAGGATTTGCCTACCCCACACCCTCTACAATTAGACAGTATACTAGATTCTAAGGTGATCAAGAAGACAAGGAAGGGTACTTACAAAGAGTATTTAATGAAGTGGTAGGGACTACCAGAAGCTGAGGCCACTTGGATGACAGAGGCATACATTTTGAAGTATGGGGTCACCATTGAAGACCTCCTAACTCAAGGGAATTGAGTTCTTTGTCCCAAGGGAGTATGGTGTAGAGAAACTCCCATTTTGGTGTGGTTTGTATGTTTTAGGGTTGTGTTAGGTGTTTTGTGTGGGTTGTAATAAGATCCACTAGGTTGGAGTTGATCATCCATGTTTGTAAGAGCCAAGAGTGCTCCTAGGTGATATTGCAGTCATTTTGACCTAGAAAGGTAAAAGTTAATATTTTTGTGTAACTTGGGTTTAGAGTGTCTTCTAGGACCCTAAGTAACCTAACTAGGTTCATGGAATTCAAAAACATCCATCGAGTTGACTAAAATATTCAAATAGCAAAAGATGCTAAAAAATTGGTAGCAACTTTCAAAATTTGCTCGAGCAACTTTTGCAAATTTTTGCAAGAAGTTGCAAATGGAGGTTGGAGTGGTTGTAGCTACCCATGCTCAGGTATTTGAGCATGGATTGATTACTTTCAGAAGGTTAATGGATTTTTGGATTGCTTAACACTTTTGTGTACGACCCTCTGTACGGATGTCAGACTGTGTTTCTTTGTAATCTGCATTGTTTCTTACATTTTGTATGACTATGTACAGATTGGATTGGGAGATCGGACCCCGTGGGGGTGTATTTTTTTAAATTATCTTACTTATACATAAATTATTTTTATTTCAAGTTAACATAGTGTAAAGTTAGAGTAGGTTTAAGGTCACTGCTTTGCAAGTTCCATTTACATAGTTGCAAAGGTAGATATGGCTCTAACCTAAGCATCCACTGGTGGAATTGGTTGAAACCATGGAGGATGAAGGGTTAGGGTATATAAATAATATTTTTAATTTCCTTTTTTTTTTAAAATAGGATTCCTAGACTTGGAATAAAGCCTTATGGCTGACTGCTAGAAGCAGGTGAGCCTGGACAAGGTAAAGATAAAATTGCATAAAGCACCCATGATCTTGGATGGTGAACTTAGTGGCATGTGTAGAAGCCATAAAGTGTTCCCATGAAGGATAAAATGGTGAGAAATGATGATAGGAAGTTTGAAGACCAATTTGGTGGCATTTTGTCCTGACTGGTCTAGAGGCCTGAAGTATAGGCTGAAAACTAGGGCCTTGTGATAACAAGGGTTGTGGGTGCATTGAGAAGCTAGGATTTTGGATTCTAGTAGATCTGGTGGATAGATTGAAGATTTTAAAGTTATTCTATGAGGTTTTTTGGAAGAATTGGGAGATTTAGACCCAAAATAGAGAAATTTGACCTACTAGGAAATAAGCCAATTAGGCCTCCTAGTGCATTTGTCAACAATTGGATTGGTAAAGTATCTAGAAGTGTGGGGAAAGGTTCTAATGGACCTTTTTTTTTCCAAGGAAATATACAAGAGTCTATGGGATGTATGGAGGAGATCCTAAGCAAGGGTTTGGGATTCTAGCGGAAAGTTCTAGTGGAAGAGCCTAGGAAATTGGAGAACTAGTTGGACTAGTTGAACCTAGGAGTATTTTGTGTCTTCAACAAATCAACTATACCTAGGAGGCAAGTTGTTAGTGAGGATCTAGGAGATCCATATTGGATAAGTACAAATGGAGGAGCAACCATTGGGTGGTTAGAAGAAGGAATAAGCATTTTGGAGAAAAGAAAGACTAGAAGCCTAAACCCTCTGCATCAGAGAGAGAGAGAGAGAGAGTTATGGATTGATATAAAAAAAAGATAAATCATTATAGATTATGTGTGGTTGAGAAAGTGGAAGGTGGAATTCATTTTTATCTATGTGAAACCTTTGTGAAGGAGATTTATGGAAGAGGATATGTCTTCGTGATTGATTGAGGACAATGTGAATATTCAAGTGCTAGCTACTAGAGGAAATGATTCGAAGGTTTCTACAGATCAACTATTTGAGTTGTATCAGTGGTGGATCTTATCTCTTTTATCTTTCTTCTTCTAGCAGTGAGCCTTCTTCTTGAGGTAGTGAGTCCTTTAGCAATAAGTCCCTAACAGTCAACCTTTCTTTGCAAAAATTACCTTAACCAGTGTCACCTTAACTGGTGTTCATATATTTGAGAATAATTTTCTTTGTATTTTTTCCCTTATGATGATTTTCCATGTAAATCTGATGTTTCATGTGTTCTATGATTTCTTTTTTCATGATTAAATATCTTGTTGCAATTAAGGATTAAAGTAAGTTTGGTGGAACTGATTAATAGTATTACAAAGGTTAAGTTTTGGTGGAACATAAAAAAGAAGAGAAGAGGAGAGAGAGGGGGTAATTAAGGGGGACATGTGAGAGAGAGTAAAAGAAGGGGGAGAGGATGAGAGCCAAGAGGTAGATATAGAGGGTAAATAGGGGAAGAGAAGGTGAGAGGAGGGAGGGGAGAGAGATGTGAGAGAGAGTGAGAGAAGGGGGAGAGGGTGAGAGACATGAGGTAGAGATAGAGGGAAATTAGGAGAAGAGATGGTGTGAGGAGAAGTAACATGTGAGAGAGAGAGAGAGAGAGAGAGAGAGAGAGAGAGAGAGAGAGAGATATTCCATCTTCAACAATTAAAATATATTAGTGAGAGAGCTAAGTGATATTGATAAATATGTTTTAGATCTTGAGATTGTGTATGAAGGGGGCTTCAAATACATTATAGGAAAGCTTCTCGTCTATTTATTGAGGAAGCCAAAAAAATTGTCATATAAAGAAAAAAATACTAAATCTAAAAACAATCAAATTGGATTTCGTAATTTTAATGCTTCCTAAATAGTTTAAGTTATTCATTTGGCAAGTGCATGGACAATTGAATTTTATTGGCTTATACATTAATTTAAATAATATATATAAAAATATAAGTTACATATTAATTATGTCTTATATTTATGTATATTTACTAAATATTACTAAATACTAAATATTTATAAATAAAATGTATTATATATGATAATATAATTATAATATAATTCTATATAAACTAAATACACAATAATATATACCACAAAATATTTTTTCAAAGAAATGTTTTTAGGAAAAGAATCTTTTTTAAACAATATTTAAAACTTCATTTTTAAAACCAAATGTTAAGATTATCTTTAAAAACGTAGGGTGCAAATTTCAAAAAGTCTCCAAAAAGATGATAGTGATTGCATTTGGCTACCTTCTGGTTGGATATTATTATATGCATTTGTAATATTTTCTTCCACCATGTTGTCATTTTCTCTTGATAAAGTCTCTTCATCTTCTTCACCAAACTTTGTAGTTGTTGCATAGTAGTGAACTAATGTGTTTGGAAAAGGTGGTGGAGGGGATGGCATTGACAATCCTACATCCTCATTATCTAAGTCCAGATTAACACAAAGATTTCTAGCACCTTCCAGGATGTAATCTGGTATACTTACCTGAGTAGGAATACTTAATTGAATTCTATCTTCCTGTTCAGCAGTGGCAGAAGTATGTTGTTCCTATTCAGCAGTGGCAGAAGTATGTTGTTCATGTTCAGTAGCGGCAAAACTATGTTGGTGTTGTTCAACAATGGTAGAATGATGTTCTTGTTGGTCAGTGACAGAATCATGTTGTAGTTGCATTTCAATTGCAGCATTCTCTCTCTGAAATTATTCTGCACTTTGAATAATATTAGACTCCCTAACTCCTGCAAATCTTAGAATACTTTCAATTGCTATTATTTCATCTTCATCCTCAAATCCAGCATAAAATGCTCTGCTAGGATTCATGTCATTCATAAGTGTTGTTGGGTTCAATGGCCAAATACCAGTTCTCTTAAATCCTGCCTTGATATTATCTGGAGTGAGGACCTTTTTGAATGCTAAACTGCATAAACTAGCTAATTCAGATCTATTGATTTCTAATCTATGATGCTTTTCCATCCATTCTGATCTCTCACTTTTGAAATAGTTCTTAAAAGGAGAGAATACACTTACATCCAAAGGTTGGAGCTTGTGGCTTGTGTGAGCTGGCAATGTAACAAGATCAATTCCTAAACCTCTCGCCTCTTGTATTGTAGGAAACGCCACATGGCTCCCATGACCATCAAAGATAAGAAAATGTCTATTGCTAGGTGAAACTCCACCAAGTACAGATCTTGCAAAGTGATGTAACCAATTGAGGAATAGTTCCTTGGTCATCCATGCATGAGGTTGAGCTGCCATACAAGCCCCTGGTTCACAACCTGCAATATAATTTTTCAATTTCCTTTGACCTTTGAAGAAGTAGAATCTAGGAATGCTTTGACTTGCAACATTAACACAACATAATATGGCGATCCATTCTCTGCTTTTTGACATTATATAGGGGACACTCCTTGAAACCTTTTTAGCTATAACTCTCATTCCATAATTTATCCCAGCTTGAACACCAGTCTCATCGCAATTCCAAATTTGATGTGGACTATATTGTTTTTCTTTGTAAATTTTTGCCAAGTTCTCATAAAATGCTGCTACTATAGATGGTCTAAGCATGGTAGCTCTATCTCTGTCTATACCTTCTACAGTTCTTAATTCCAACTCTGGATGTCTTCTTTTAAACCCCATCCACCTTGACTTTCCAGGAAAACCATTCTTAAATGGGTTTTCCCTAGTCTCACAAATGTGAGCAACACATGTTTTCAATTGTCTTATTTCAAGACCATATCCCATCTCTGCCATTTCTTTGCACCAATGCACAATCTCCATTTCTTCTTCACTAGACAATATAGTAGGCGGGCCTCTCTTTGTTGTAGTTGTGATACCTTGTAACCAATATGATAGGGTTGTAAAAGGAATACCCCATTTCTTAGCAGCTGCTCGGATAGAATACTCATTATCTTCAACATCTTTAATTGCATGGTCCATGTCTGATTTAGTGTACATTTTACTTGTTGGTGCATTCTTAGATGTAGGACCTCTAACTGGCACTTGCACATGTGGCATATCAATTGGAGCTGGTATCTTAGTGTGATTTGGTGGTATCTCAGTGGGATTTTTAGAAATGCTTTCATTTTCAACATTACAGTGAAGCATAACCCCTCTTTTATGCCTTGGTAAAGGCCTTGTCCTTTGAACTCGATTCTTCTTAACAACTTTCATGTTGAAATATATGAAGACTACATAACATTTATTACATATAGAAAAAGTAAATTAATAAAAACATATTAAAAAATAGTTTTTAACCAAAGTTTGCTAGTTCTTTTAACCTAGTTATTTTAACCAACGTTTGTTGAATACTACATTTTCTGTTAATAGAGCGAATTCAAAACTGAATAATTCCCCAAAAGTCTACTAAATACCAAACTGAATAATTCACCAAAGTCTGCTAAATATTACATTTTTCTTTTAACCAAAGTTTTCATGTTCTATGTTAAGCTTTAAGATTTCAAAATAGACACAACTACATTTTCTTTGGTAAAAATGCATGACCACATATGACAAAACATTACATCAATATTGTTACTTGTATTTCCTTTCAAATAAATATCCATAGAATAATATAATATTGTAATTATTTACTGTGTTCCTCTTTGAAAGGCAACTCATAATTCTATTGTGTTCATTAAACTTTGAAAGCCAACTCACTTGTCTATTGTGTTCATTAAACTTTGAAAGAGAACTCACTTGATAGACAATTGATTTATACAGTTCTTTCAATGAACTTTGAAAGGGAACTCACTTGATAGACAATTGATATATGTGGCTCTTTCATTGAAAAAACACTAACAGAAGTTGGATTTATGCAGTTCTTTCATTTAAAAAAAACCCAAAAAAATCTGGATTTAGTTCTTGTATTGAAAAATCTAACATATCTACTAACAAAAGTTGGATTTATGCAGTATTCTTTCATCTTTTATATAGAAAAGTATTAGTAAGATAGAAACACAAACAACAAAATAATATAATTAGTAAGACATAAACACAAACAAGAAAATAATAGCAAGATTCACATAACAAAATAGTTCTTTATATTTATGTACTTCTGTAGTTTTGATTTAAGGTTTATAATAGCAAGATTCAAATAACAAAATAGTTCTTTATATTTATGTACTTCCTGTAGTTTTGATTTAAGGTTTTGATATAAGTGTTCTGTAGTTCTGATTTAATATTATTAGTAAGACATAAACACAAACAAGAAAATAATAGCAAGATTCAAATAACCAAATAGTTCTTTATATTTATGTACTTCTGTAGTTTTGGTTTAAGTGTTTTGTAGTTCTGATTTAATATTATTAGTAATACATTAACACAAACAAGAAAATAATAGCAAGATTCAAATAAGAAAATAGTTCTTTATATTAATGTACTTCTGCAGTTTTGATTTAAGTGTTATGTAGTTCAAGAAAGTAGTTCTTTATATGAATGCACTTCTGTAATTTTTAAGTGGTTCTTTCTTGTAAAAAAATAATAGTAAGATTCAAATTAAAAAAAAATGAAGTGTAAAAATGAGTTGAAATTTATGCACCTAAATATATGCCAAATCGTAAATGTAAAAATGAATTGAAATTTATGCACCTGAATATATGCACCTAATCTTGTATGCACCTGAATATGCCTAATCTAGTTGAGGATTTGTTGACTCCAGTCCAATCTTGTATGCCCCTGAATATGCCTAATCTGGTTGAGTTGTTCACTCCAGTCCTGTAGAGTTGTTGTTCACTCCAGTCCTGCAGAGTTGTTGTGGCTTATTCAGAATTGGAAAAACTTCTACTGTGAAAAAAGACTCCACAGTCCTGTAGAGTTGTTGTAGCTTATTCAGAATTGAATAAACTTCTACGGTGAAACACAAGACTTGTTCATATGTGGATTTTATAGACTTCTCATTTTGAAGATTGTTGTCTCTAACACTGATCTGTGGATTGAATTATGATTCGCTGGTTTTTGTTGCCATCAATTTTTATTGGATGGATTTTGTTGCCATGGATTGAGTGCTCTTTTTTGGTGTACACATTTTTTCTTTCTTTTTAAGTAAGAATTTGCTTTGGTTGTCTGAATTTATGGAGAATCTTATAAGTTTTCTTCTTTTGACAGGTAACTGGGGATTTTTTCTTTCTTTTTTAGTAAGAATTTGCTTTGGTTGTCTGAATTTATGGAGAGTCTTATAAGTTTTCTTCTTTTGACAGGTAACTGGGGATGAGAGGTCATATAAGTCAATAAATGCACATGCTAGGAGAAAATTGAATTGAAAAGTGTGAAGAAAGTGTTGGCATTAGATTCGACAAGTACCAGTAGTTGTACACTGCTGGGCAAAAGTAATATAAAAATATTTGTATAGATTTGACAAGTAGTCCACAAGTTATACACTGCTAGGCAGTAGTAATATACAAATATTTTTATAGATTTGAGAGCAGTGCAAAAGTTGCACTTTTGGACAGTAAAATAAAAAAAAGGCTTTGTATTACATGTGACAAAGTACCCATAGTTGTACATGAGGGAGGGGATTTTAGATAATAAATATATTTTAACCTGTACAATATGCAATGTTTTGCAATTACAATTTCAATGTGAAGATGTGATATTATGTATATCTATTGATTCATAACAGATCTCATGTTTGTATATTTTATTTTTAAATTTGATATACAATGGACATTTTTAATTTTCAGTTACTCTTAAATATTTATAAAAGATTCTTTATTTTAAAATGGATACACTTATTGCAGACAACTTATATTACAAGTCAAAACAAAATCTATTACATGTCATTCAGTATTATATGTATAAATGTTTTTTTTTTTTGAAGAATTTTAAGTTCTCATGTGTACAACCATTGATTCTATAAAGCACATGTTTGGTAATATTTTGATTAATATATGAAACAAATATTTTTGAGAAATGACATTAATTTGTTTTTTTATTAGCATGAACAATCACCATTGCTATAATGACTATTGAACCCCGCATGACTATTGGTCCCTCTCCCCTACAGGAAAGACCACCACCGTAATCAATACAATTTTGACTGATGAGTGGAAATGCATTCCACGTGTGATGCAGGTAAATAGACCAGATGAGAAGTAATAAACACTGACGAGAAATGGATGAATGAATGGTGAGAATAAAATAGTGAACGGAAAATGCGAAATTACCAACATAAATATGAGCAGTGTAGTCATAATCCTGGTAGAGTCGCTTTTGGAAAGTCATGCAACTTATATTAAAGTGTCGTGCATGCAAACTACGTGAACAGATACCATTTTCAGTATGAGAGATTTCCGCTGGGCTCCTTATTCATTTCCCAAGTTTTACAGTGCATATTTTCACTGCAATAAACATTCTAACTACACTAAACTTAACCTCAAAATGTTTGATGTGAGTTATAAATTAAGGGGTTGGAGCTGAGAGTTGTGATGAACAACAACCAGCGGCTTTTGTGCAATAATTTTCTGAAATGTTTTCTCATTACTCTTCCATTTTTGAAGACTACATAGGCTATGCTAGAATAGGCAAGTAAACATTGCTTACTTGGTACTCATGCAAACAACGAGCTGCAAGTTTGACCATGAAAGGAAAAGTGTCTTCCTTTGTTTAAATTTTCAATACAAGGCATCAAGCATGCCTGAAAACAGTTACCAGTGTCAAACCATTCAATTTATCCTTCATGTTTGTTCTTGCCATTCCATATAATCACTGGCAAACAGTGTTTCCATCAGTTTTGAGGAGCGAAAAATAGTGAGAAGATGGAAAAATGTTTGTGATTCATAGTAACTTGATGGAGACCATTCTCTAACAAACATTTTTCACATAGCATAGGACGTGTCAATTCCAGAAACCAAATGGGCCCTAAATAAATGATCGGCCAAGTAAAATACAATGCGAACAAATAAATGCGAAGAGGGAAAATCATTGACCGGAATTGGACGCAAGATTTCAATTGTCTTGCAAGCCTATCCGATGCTGTGAACCGTTCATTTGGGAAATCAGGTAGGCATTTTCAAATAATAAATGTCTTACGCATAATTAGTCAATAGGCTTCTCTTGGGGAGAAACCTTTGATCGGCAAATTATCTCATACTGAATTTCAGTTAACCGGAATTTTCTCGGGGAGGATCGGGAAAATAGCGTTGGCCAAAAATGTTTCAAAGGTACTGTACAATAGCGTATGTAAAAGAGAAAAGGGGTTTGAATAGTTCCTTTTCTCGTACTCTCACCTGCAATTCTTTTTTGTTGATCTGTTGCCTACGCCTACGCAAGAGGATCTCCCCATTGCTATTGTTGTTGCCTACGCTTGCAATTCTTTTTCATGGCTTCTAAGCAGATTGTGAAGGAGTTGAAGGATCCCCTACTTTGTGCAGCGCTAGTCCAGCCGCAGATGATATGTTAAATTGGGAAGCCACTATAATGGGTCCTCCCGAAAGTCCCTATTCAAGAGGTGTATTTCTTCTCACAATCCACTTTCCTCCTTATCCATTCAAGCCTCCAAAGGTTGCATTTAGGACTAAGGTCTTCCATCCAAACATTAATAGCAATGGGAGTATCTGCCTTGACATCTCAAAGGATCACTGGACTCCTGCATTCACCATCTCCAAGGTGTTGCTTTCAATTTGCTCTCTGTTGGCTGATCCAAACCCGGATGATCCGCTTGTGCCAGAGATTGCTCATATCTACAAGACTGATAGGTCCAAATATGAGACAAGTGCAAGAAGCTGGACTCACAAGTATGCAATGAAATAGTCGTTGCAAATAGCTAGAAGAAATGCAAGTTGACATTTTTTGTAAAGTCTGAGCTACTGCTTGTAAGGAATGATTCGTAGAGATAATGATTTTCATCAAACATAGTTTGAATTGTATCATTCTATTTTATGAGAATTCCATTTTATTATTTTTCTAAAATTTGTGAAGACAGTCTAGTTTAGACTAGCCATTGTAGTTGTTATCATTAGTTATTTTTGTTTGTTAATCATCAATATGCATTTCTTTTGCATGGATATGCATCTTAAGTATGTTTATCAGATGTTTGTAGTAAGACATTTTAAAGTGCATGGCTTTCATAAATGTGGCAAATCTGAGAATAAAGTAAGAAACAGAATCACTCATGTTGGAGGCAAAAAACGTGTGGACGTGGCCTCAACTTAACCCGCAAAGATAAAAAATAGTAATGACATTTTAGATCTCAAATGGCATGTTCACCGCTGGAAACTCAAAATATCAATTGAATGATATATTGATTGATAAAAAATTAATATATCAATTGAATTGTTCATTTCTTGAATTATTATTTTATGGGAGGGCATTAAATTAATGGTTTATGGTTTCTTGTTGATAGTCCAGGTTAGAGTTTGGTGAATTTTTATTAATACTTAGTGCCTGGATGCAGCTACAGTTGCTGCTAGTGTTGTTTGTTGCCGCTTTCCCGTTGCTGTCTTTATCGTCCATATCTTGGCTCGTACATCTAGAGGTTCGCAAGCATATGGGCTATCATTTGGATTTATAGCAACCTTCCCTTAGTCCTTTTGCAATTAAGGGATCAGATTGGCAGTCATGGATCCCCTTGGTTGTATTAACGAGCGTAACGAGCTAGAGGCTTGTGCTGGGACATCGTTGCCTCCCCCTGCCAGAGGTTTATAAAACACAAAAACCAAGATGCTATCCTTGTATAGTATTAGCAACATTTTTCATATTTTTCAAATTTCACTTGAAGTGATACTCGTGATTGCAGTGCTTAATTAGAAAGCATAGGATTAAATGCATCTTCGCGTGTACTCAGTGAAAACATATTTTTACCTTTTCATTGTCGCATTAGATAGTCGTGATAGAACTTAGTACACCAGCCTTCCCATTTTCTGGGACTTTTGCGGCTCTCAATATCAACCGGATTCTCCTATTTTTCCTATTGTAGATATACACACAGAAAGAGAAAGATCATTGATAGTTACAGCATAGTTTTACTACCATTTACAACAAGTAACACACATTTTTATTTGTGAGATGAAAAAAAAATAAAAATGAAACAATAGTAATTTAGTCATGATATTTAATGGATTTCATGCTTCCATCTATCCCATATGCTTCAGTGGATAATAACTTCTCAACATTATCAGTATCTTACGATACTCTTCATTTGTGGAATGTCTCCTTAAATTTATCTCGCACATATTTATAGTAACGTGCCTACTTTATTTAAGATTTAAGATTTTCATAGGTTAACCCAAATTCAGAAAATTTGTAACTAGACAGACATGAAATATAAATTTTAGCTATCCGGATCATTTTAATTTTAAATTTCTACAAAGAGTATATGATAAATACATGCTTTTTTATATCAATGGTTCACTTCACTATTTTAATTTTTATTCTACATGTTCTTTTTTCCAATTTCCTTTACATTTGTGACAAACAAACAAGCAACAAACATTTATGAGAACATGCAATGAAAATCATATAGAAGAAATGGAAAAATCAATTTGTAAAGTTGAAGAAATCTAAGAAATGATGTCTATTTGAAGTATCATAATTTTAAAAATACATTATATTCTCTTTTTTTTCAAATGTTTATCTTTACATAGTTGACTTTAATTTAGATATTAGCTATTGTAACCATTTAGCATTTTTTATTATATAAATTGACATATTTCTTCCTATTGGCTAACCCTTGCACCTATTTTGTTGCAAGCGCTAGTATATATATATATATATATATATATATAGAGAGAGAGAGAGAGAGAGAGAGAGAGAGAGAGAGAGAGAGAGAGAGAGAGAGGAAACACATATATGTATATATTTGTTTATATATTTATATTCAAGTATAAAAATATGGATAATTATATAGGGAAATATTTTAAAAATGGGATTAGAAAGAGAGAAGATTAAGACAAAAGAGCATGAAAGAACAATGGAATAAAAGACATTAATCAAAGAACACATAAATCAAGAAGATTAGATAGAATGAAGAGAACAAAAAATAATAGACTAAATGTAAATCATTACAAGAAAACTAGAAATTCATTTGTTTCTTCTCTTTAATTGTCTTTACCAATAATGAGAAATGTTGAAAAAATTACTTGTATAATCATATCTATAAACTCCAAAAAAATTACTTGTATAGTCACTGTGGATGGAACTCTGTGCAGGAGAGCATCGCCATGGGAGTTTTGATGTTGTGCTGGCCTTATTTTGCAGATCAGTTTATGAACAACACATATGTTGTGGGTGTGTGGAAGGTGGGGGTGCGTGTGGAAGCCAAAAATTATGGGTTAATAGAGAAAGAGGAGATTAGGAAAGTAATAGAGAGATTAGTGGCTACGGAAGAAGGCAAGGTAATCAGAGAAGGAATGAAGAAATGGAGTAGCCTGGTGAAGAATGCTGTGAAAGAAGGGGGGTCATCTTCCACAAACTATAAGTGATTTGTCGATGCCATGAGGAAGTGAGTCCAATCATTTTGGACTCTCCAGATAAGAAGATTCCATTATTGGTCATTTTTTATTATTACATTTTATTTAATGCATTACATTTTATGGAAATTATATTTGGTTAAGGAAGACAAAATGGTTGGCCTATAAAGATGGAGCAAAATAAATGTATTAGATGAATATTAACTCTTAAATTAAGAATAGTACTAGCACTTGGACTTCAATAAGGTGCAATAGTTATGTCAATAGGAAGATATACTTTGTTAATATATTTAAGGGTAGGGAAAATTTGCAATTAATAAAACAATATATTATGCTAACTAGTCTCTCAGCATTAAAATTTTTATCAATACAACAAGGCAATTGACTTAAAAAAATGTTGATAAATGATATATCTTGTTACTAGATATAACATAATTTATGATGCATGGTTGTGAATCTATACATATTCAAAGTATTAAACTATCTTACAACACATGCGAAAAATTAACTCTATAGATGGGTTATGTCTAATATGTTTGTTGGTGATCAATGCAAAAGTTTTGTTACACATGTGATTTGTCGTCAAGACATAAAGACAAAAAGTAAAATCTTGTAATCATATTGTTGAGTGGAGTGCAAAAAGTGCTAGTAAACTGACATTTATGTTGGAATCTTGATATTTTCTTGATGTAGTTGACTTTGTCCATGGATTGGAGAAGACTCCCGCAATAGAGAAATTTGTATCAATGGATTCAGTGCTCCAAGAAAATTTGTGAGAGGTGTGAGGTTGAAAGGACTAAGGGTTGCGTACCTTCATTCTTAGCAACATAGTTGTATCAATCAAGCATTCTTGTTTTCATATATTGTAAAAATGAACATAAAACAATTTTATTACAAAAATTAAATTTCCAATATTTAAAATAATTGTATATTATTTACTATTTTCAATTTATATTTAAATAACACTAACTCTAACTCTTGAGCTTTAACCTAAACTTTAAATTTTAAATGTTATGATGGAAACCTTAATTTTAACTAACTTATAAGGATCATATTAAGCCAACCTTAACCCAAAGCCTAGATATAATTATAGGGTAAAAGTACAAACCTGTGTCACACTTTAACAAAGGAAGAGGACCACAACATGCAAAACTGTTAAATTTTAACGACATAAAAGTGGCATTTTTGTTTAGAATTTGAAAATGATGTAAACTAATGAAATGTGTAAAATTAGATTTAGTTTATGCCTATAATTTGTTTTTTAAAATTTTGAATAAGTATTAACCTAGTTTTTTAATTTTTGAAGTCCATTTTTTAATTGCTCAAAAAATGCTAAAAATGTAGGGTCTAGTTCCCTCCAACTAAATATATGAAAATAATATTTTTTTCCTCTGGTTTCAGAATATATTTTAGATGACATGTACAGCTAGTGCATAAAAAAAGAAAGATTGGTTTTTGGTATATATTTTGTCTGTTATAACTATTCAAAGTCGGAGTTACCCGAAATTAACAGTTTTTTTCTCCCTCCACATTTGCCCTAGAAAATCTAAACTAAATACAAAACAAATTACATATTCTTGAACAGGACTCTCTCCTCTAGTGTTAAATATAAGTTGTAAATTTTTCTGACATAATTTGCTATTTTTTTTATTTTTTTGAACGAGCGTGTTCTTGAATGTTAAAATACCTACTTAGATTTTTTTCAACTTGCAATATAGTATATGTACTTAAAACACCATAAAAATTATATGACCATAATCTAGACTCCGAACTCTACAAAAGGGTATTTTTAGATTTTAAAACAAGTTGAATTGTGATGGGGCAAATAGCCTCCAAACACACATTTTTTCTAAAATCTTATTTTTTGCTTGTGTTGCTGCCACATGGGATGCCACATAGACGCTTTCGGCCGAATCTGTTTTGGCCGGACCTGGTTCTGCTAAAACTAAGGCCAACCAAACATGGTCGCCATGTGACCACGACCCTTTATTTCATATTTTAAAGCATTTAAAAAAAAAAAAAAAAAACAGATAATTTTCTGAACTACGAATTAAAATAAGGTTTTTTTGAAGAAAATCATTTTTTTAATAGTTTTACGGCGTATTTTTTGGCATTAAAGGACAAATACGAATTAAAATTATCAAGTAGGTTTGTATTTTTTATAATTTTATTTTTTTTAAATTTTTTTTGTTTTTAATTAAAGCATTATTCAATATTAATTTATGAACAAGTATCAATATCATTTTTAATTTTTTTATCAAGAGTATATGGTTTTGTGTATGCAGGGGAATCGAAGCTCTCAATTTAAACAATTTGTGCAATGGGGAATAAAAGAAACAGATTAAAAAAAATTGATCGAAAAAGAGATGACAAAATGAAAGGTTATACAAAACGTAATCAAGATGACCCTGTTGAAGTTCAAGAAGATGCAATTCAGGTAGAGGAACAAACTGATGGAAATATACCTTTTGATATGGGCAATTTGATGGAGATGAATGAGGAATCATTTTTCAGTCAATTTTCATCTGACGAATTGGTACCTCAAAGCACAATAAAAAAACAATGCAAAAAGATTTGGGATGAATATTTTTAAAGTAAAAGTCTGATTGGAAAAGCGCAATTATTTGTCAGGTTATTCAGGAAAAAAGAAATGACTCCTTTTTTGGAGTTGTTAGGTGTTGATAACAAAAAAAACTCAAGAGACAATGTAAATCGAACAATAGTTAAAAATTTGCAAGATGCATTGAATGACATTAACAACTCAAGTCGAGGAGCTGATTTAAGTGTTGCACGTAGAGCATTGATGACTAATTTATCTAGTAGGAGGTTGACACAGAGAAAACAAGTACATGCAATTTCTGATTTACTGAATGTATCTAGAAGAACTATTCAAAGATAACTCATGAAGAGAAATATGTTAGATGAAAATATTCAAAAGAATTGGGTTAATATTTGTAGACTTCCTCGAAAAGACAAGATTTCTAAAGATGTAAAAAGACAGGTCGTTGAATATTGGACCGCTCACTCTCGTGTTTCTTCTAATAGAAGGGATACTATATAGATGAAAGATGAAGAGACCAGTATGAAAACTGCACACCCAAAATATTTTATAGATACAACACAAAGTGAATTGTTTGAATCATTCAAGCAAGAATTTTCAGATGTGAAAATATGTCAAAGAATGTTCGAGAGATTGTGTCCTTTCTTTGTACGCATAAATAAGGTACGTGAAACTTGTTGTTGCCAAAATCATGCTGAGTTTCATCTATATTTGCAATCCTATAAAAAGGTAATGGCAGTACTTAATTCAAATATGGTCATCCCTGAAAGTACGACACAATTTGTGAAGTCTATTTTATGTGAGAAATTAGAAGATTCAGATGAGTTCAAAGTACAATGTATAAAGAGTGCATGTAGTGATTGTGGATATTTACATAAATTTTCATTGCAAATTGAGAATATTAATCTTGCAACACCACTTTTGTGGAAGAGATTTTAATATGAGACATACCGAACTAAGACAGGAGATGAATCCAAAAAAATTGTATTGAAGGAGAGTGAATTGCCCTACCTTGAGTTTATGACCAGGTTTCATACTATAATTTATCCACATATCCAACAATGTCATGGTGCACGATGGAAAGCTAAACAGTTTCATGATTTCAAAAATTATTTTCCACCTGGTTGTATTCTTTCAGTTGTAGATTTTGTGGAGAACTATACATTCTCTCCTCAAAAAGAGCTCCAAAGTCAATATTATCATTCTAATCAAGTTGCAATATTTGTCCATGTGACTTATAGACACGCACAATTTGATTTGGATGAGGTATAAAGTACCAATCCAAATGAACACATTATCATCAAGGAGGTTCATTTCTATATCAGTGATGATAAAGTTCATGATAGGAGCTATGTGGCTCATTGTTTTACAATATATTTTGAAGATATTGTGAATCGTAGGATAAAAGCTTCACAACACTGGATTTGGTTTGATAGTTGTGCAGGTCAGTTTATTCACTTCAATTCATTTTATATTCTCATTGATTACTTACATTAAATTGTTATGTGATTGAACTATTTTCTAGATACAACTTAATCTTGCAGGACAATTTAAATCTGTAAAAGCCTTTAATTGGCTAGTTATGGAACATGCTAGACGCAATGTTAAGTTTCTATGAAACTTCTTTGAAAGTGGACATGGAAAATGAGAGCACGATGGATCAGGAGCATGTGTGAAGCATGCACTTTGGCAACATGAACTTGTAGGTACAAATTGCGTGAACAGTACAGATAAATATATATCTAGATATAAATCAAATAGTATATAATTTAAACTTATCTATCCACTTGCTTTAAACTGATAGTTCAAGATTTACAGGTAACATGATAGAGAATTCAAAGAAAATTGTTGAATGGTGTGAAAATCATTGCTAGCCGGGACACCAAATACAACAAACGTTATTTTTGGGAAGTGAAAGGTAATTTATATTTTGTAGGAAAAATTTAAATTAAAATTTAATTTCGTGTTCATCTATGTTATCATAATTGTTGATCTAAAATGTGCAACTTTCATTTCATATTTGTAACAGATATAGACCGATCTGATCCTTACAATTGTCAAAGGATTGTTGGTATTAGAAGTTTACATCAATTGATGAGTACCAGACAACACAAGCCTCTATTGATTCAAGTAAGAGAAAAATCATATTTTTGTGTTGATAGCGTTAAGGACAATCCAATGAGTCAATGTGAGAATATTGCAAATGGATATGTTTCACGATGGGATATGAAGGAGTTAATTAAAATGCCTCCTTATTAAGATGATGACATTGACATAAACATTCATGATCCTATATATTCAGCTAATTACAAGTGTGTTTCTAATTTAGGTGTTACAGGTTCGTGCACATGTACATGTTCTTTTATTTAAATTTTATTTATTGTACTTTTGATTTGAATTTAATATCTAATTTGGATTTGTATAGGTGATATTTTTGTTGTGGTTGTGGATCTTGACAATGCAGAAAGTGTAGATTATTATCTACTAAGATGCACGAAAGCT